>PVKA01016696.1:27225-47474 GCA_004027165.1 Ctenomys sociabilis | reverse complement strand
CTCTCTCTCTCTCTCTCTCTCTCTCTCTCTCTCTCTCACTCACACACACATGCTCCAGCAGATCTGGAAAAAAATATGTATCCAAGCAGTTCTGTTACCTTCATAGAGGAGAGCTGTGGGAACTGTAATGGCAATAGTTTCCCGCTGCAATTGGAAGTTTGTTAATGCATTGGTGCTAAAACAGCACCTCTTCCCATCACAGCAGAATTGGCTGTTACTGTTATAGTTGGATCATGGCCACTTCTCCCTCCTTTGTCAAATTTAAGTCTGTGATGTTCTCGTCAAGGGAAATGTTGATGGAGTTACAACAGGCCAGTGATTAAATTTGCTATGCAACAATCCATAAATAACCTACACATTCCACTTGTTGTCATTGATTTGGCCCCTGCCTTTTACAAAGGACTGATTTTCAGGTATTGCAAAGGTGGCTAGGGTGTGAAAAAAGGGTAGGGGTGGGAGGAAAGCCTGTAAAGGAGCCAGATTGGCCTCTGAACTTCAAATGAGAAGTGATAGACAGGATCTCCAGAAATCTCAAGAGAATTTATGGGATGTGGAGATAGCTCAGTAGAATAAGTGCCTGCCTGGTAAGTGCAGGGTCCTGAGTTCAATCCCCTCACTGAAAGAAAGAAAGAAAGAAACAAAGAAAGAAAGAAAGAGAGAGAGAGAGAGAGAGAGAGAGAGAGAGAGAGAAAGAAAGAAAGAAAGAAAGAAAGAAAGAAAGAAAGAAAGAAAGAAAGAAAGAAAGAAAGAAAAGGCTGACCTCATCAGCCTTTGATTTGTGTCCTTTTGCTGTCTACCACAAATGTCCCTCCTCTTCTACTCTCTGTCTGTAGCAGGTGGCTCCCTTCTAATCTACAGCATCTGGCTGCAGAATCTGGCCCCTGCTCTCCCTTATGGAGGGCAGTTTTGGTGGAGGAAGAGAGGATTCGCGATGCAATTATTCCTGCATAACAAGATTTCTTTAATCTTGTGAGTCCTCATCAACTTTTATTTTCTCTTTGTGCAGAGGCCCAAACTCTGTTCAAATTATATGTATATAGAAGCACATTTGTACTCTGGCTCCAGTGCTGCCAAAGGAGGCAGAGAGAGAACCAGTAATGAGAATATCCTGTTGACAGAGGAGTAGATGCCAAGCAAAACGCACTGGCAGAGGATTTCTGCCAATTAGCATGGATCTGATTCTTTTCATAAAATAATAACTGAAAAATGCATAAAACAGAATAGAAGGACTTCATGACATCCCTGCACACAAATCTCAAACTCTACTGGTCTTTTAAACTATGTTGTACTTCGTGCTCTGTGTTTCTTCAAGGCTAACAAATAAAGGAAGATATCTTTTTTTTTTTTTTTTTTTTTTTTTTTACTGGGCTTCTTCAAAATAGTTTATTGAGAAATGTTTTTCTATCATGTCATTAAATTAATCTATCTTAGCTGAACAATTTCACAAAGCTGCATAACTATCAGCACAATCTAATTTTGGAATCCTTTATCACCCCAAAATAGATCTGGTGTCCATTTGCAGTCATTCAGGGTCCATAATCATCAGCTTCAGAGAATAACTCATCTACTTTCTGTCTCTCCAGATTTGACTGTATTGTACATTTCATACAAAGAGGATCAGGCAGAGTAGTAAATGAAGATGTTAAATATAAGTAGGACAAATGTGACTGCTTGCATTTAGCTTTTCACTTAACCTAATTTTTTTTTAGGTTGAACAACATTATAGCATGGACCATTAATTCATTGTTTTTAATTGCTAATCATGCTCCTTCATCCAGATAAATCATATCTCTCTACCCCATAGCAGCTGATGGATTGTGGCTACATTGTAGTCACTCTGACCAGTGTTGCTCTGAACATTTATGAACCTGTACAAGTCATGATAAACATGCACATTTCCTTCTCTGGTGGGGACACCAAAGACTTGAATTGCTGGAAGGGTAGAAAATAATTCTGGTTGGCATTTTAAAAAACTGTCACACTACTTTCCATTGCAGCAGAACCTTTTTACATTCTGATCAGCAATACATAAGGGTTCAAGTTTCCCTCCACCCTCACAAATAATTGTTATTGTCTATTTTATCATAGCTATTCTGTAGTCTGTGAAGTGGTATTCCACTTTGTGAGACTCCCTTGTGATCCTCAAGTAAATACTCAGATTATGGCCAGTATCATCAACAACAAAAGGATAGATTTTATATTTTAGTAAGATATTTGTCTCTTGCCTAGGTACTTGAAAATCAAAGGGGAATCTAACAAAGCTTGGGGACTATTTCTCTCTCATTATGTTGTCAAACAGATGAATCATTTCACAGATACGCTTACCGATAGACTGGAATTCAATTT
The DNA here is from genome assembly GCA_004027165.1 of Ctenomys sociabilis. NCBI lineage: Eukaryota > Metazoa > Chordata > Mammalia > Rodentia > Ctenomyidae > Ctenomys > Ctenomys sociabilis. Next base: position 45,128 of record PVKA01016696.1, on the reverse strand, counting down.
CTAGCATTACAGGTATAGCTAAACTAATCACCTTTGTCCTGCCTGGAAGCAGTTCATGTACACTGAACTGAATCATGAGAGATAGTTAAATACATTTACTTGTCTTCTACTACTTCCTAGTCAACAAGTCCATGACCCCTTGTTTTATATTTTCACATTTTATAAAACTCTGACTGTAAGCAGATTTCCATTTGAGGTGAGCAATTCTCATTTAGAAACTAGGATTTAATCAGCAGGCTTTAAAAATGCTATAAGGTGATACCCATTGTACTGGCCCAATGAATGAAGAGCATCGCCCTCCTATTAAGAAATCATTAATTAGAAAACTAATTGACAAACATAGATAATCTTGATGGGAAAAAATAGGAGAATGGAACATGCCCTTGGACAGACTTAAATTATGTCAACTGACTTCACATTCCAAGCTGGAAACAAACGCTCACCCTTGGTCTCCATGCAACAAGCTAACTAACAGCATGGCAGTGACATATCAGGGATACTTGACCACATAGATGTTTCTATTCATCTTGTAAGTCTTGCGTGATCAAATGTCTCAACATGCCTGGCACTCGGAGATTTTCCACAGCATTGGATTTAAGTATGAAAACTGAGACAACCTCAGACAAAATAGAGAAGTTGGTCGCCCTATTTCTCATCAAACAAGGAACTTTGTGAGGAAGGTGGCATGACTTTTGGTAGAAAAATCTACCAATATTTGAATCAGAATATGTGAGATTTGAGGCCTGGCATCTTTATTTTTCATCGTCTTACTGATGACCTCTCTGATCTGAGGGTTATGAAACAGGAACCCCAAAGACCTTTTGCAGCGCTACACCATCTAAGAAAACCAGAGAAACATACAAAATATGAATGGAACTGCTTTCTTTTGTTGATACACAATTCCTGGACAAGAAAGAAAAACTTTAAATAGGAATACAACATTCAAATTGTGCATTTTCCAGTATAGATGCTTTAAAGATGTTGTTTTATAACTTAATGAATGAATAACATCATGCTGTTAAAATAAATGAATACATTTGCCTAATTCTGGAATTTTTTGAAGAACCTAAATTCTAATCCTTGAGAAGTTCAAATTTTATTCATGGACTTCAACACAAGCCCTGAATCTAATTGCAGAACTTATCACAGTATTTTATCATAGGAGCTTAATAATAATTTTTTTTAATTTAAGTGAATCATGTTTGTCTTGTTTTCCCATATTTTCATTTTTAAAAATGATGTGATGACAACTGATACTTGATTCATATGTATTAAACAGAAAAATGTACATGAATATATTTTTAGAAATTATAATAAAGTAGTACACAAAAATATTCCTCTAATGTGGCTTACTAAATAAGAAGTTCTTATAAATCTTTGATTATTTGAATTATATAAGTGAAAAATAAGATTGTAAAAAACACATATAGCTTAATACCTCCTAAATTCCAAAATATTGATTATAAAAGGCAATTAATTCCAAACAAACCCTTCTGAAGTAAAATCTAGCAAAAGTATACAACTGTACATGAACATATGCCCCTAGCTGGCTTTTCCATAAAGAGTACCCTCACAGCAAGAAATTACATACAGAAACTTGATCAAACTAGAAAATCAGCTCATAAGACAGAGTCTGTACTCTTTAAGGGAAATCGCATTTATGTCATTGTGAACCCAGGATTTCTTGATCTGTCGCTGTTGGCATGTTGGTGGTAGAATTCTTTGTTTAGGAGTTCCTTGGGCCCTGTAGTATGTTTTTCAGCTTTCTGAGCCTTTAACATTAAATGTCAGAAATAATCATCTTCAAGCCCCAGTTGTTGTGGCAACCAAAACAAACAAAATTCTCCAAACATTACCAACTGTCCCCTAGAGGGAGGGGCATGCCAAGTCACTTCTGCTTGATATAACCTGAGAATATATGAAGTAGCTGGAAGAATTATAATAAATAAGATATTGAGTTTGTTCTCTGAAATTGCATTGTAACTACCATGTAAGAGTTCATATCTACCTGTAGTTATTACTCCATCATAAAAGGTCACTTTTCCTGTTGAACAAAACGGATCCCTGTTCCTTGGAAGTACCATTGTTTCCTTGACCCTTATTCTCTCTTGTAGTTCAAATGTAGCTCTGTTTACTGAAGTCACAGTTGGAAAGGCATCCTTCTACAGTAATCAGTCAGGCCTTTGTAAGTGTTTGCTATTTCAAGATTCAGCTTGTCAAATCTTTAAAAACCTCTCTAATATTGAAACTTTCCATGCTGTTTCATTCATTCTCCTGAATTTTCTGCTAACAAAGTAACATGTATTCCTTCTAATAAATGAAAAGCATATTTTTTATTTTCACTATTTTTTGATAAAATACATCATAAAAAAAAACTGAGGCAAAGACATTTCAAGAGCTTCTCAAAGAAAGATTAGAGGAAAGAAAGTTTCCTGAAATGTCATTAAGATTTGTGGTATTGCCCTCCCCTGCAATGAATAAATAAATGAATAAATAAAAAAATAAACCATCCTATCTCTGGATAACATGTCAATATTCAACTACATTGAGAAAGAGGTGGGTAAAATTATTGAGGAAAATCACTAAAGAAATAAATATTACTTAAACTGTTATAGCTTCATAAACTCAAAAACCTGAGAGTCTAAAACTGCAGTGTAGCCAAAAATGAAATGATCACTTGGCTTCAAAAGCACTTTTCTGAATTAGCTCTCACTGAATAAACACCTTATTTCATCTCACTCAAGCTGGAAAAGTCGCTACTGATACACTATTTCTCATATTCATCATCCCTCCAGCCCATATCCACGACCTTATCTATGCTTCTATTTAGTTCATGAGATATTTTTTAAAAAATAGTATCGCGCCAGAGGTTGATCATGCTCTCTGAAGAGGCCCCCAGAACCTCCACATGTGACTGGATTTGGGTAGCATCATTACAGAGATAAATCAAATAAAAAGATTAAATAAGGTCAGACTTAGTCCAACCAGACTTTTGCCCTATAGCCTAGAAAGCACGGGACACATAAACACAGAAAGGGGCACTAGGGATGCACATAACCAGAGAAAAATACACCAGAGGATGAAGCAAATAAGTGCCAATCTGCAAGCTGAAATAAAAATCCCAAGACCAAACCAAATGTGTTAGAGCATTCACCTTGAACTTCCAGCCTCCAGAGCTGGAACTAGTCTCTGTTTAAACCATCTCGTCTGTGGTATTTTGCTATGCAATCCTAGAAAATGAATTTGTGCTCCAGACATTTGCTTTGGCTTCAGCCTACATCCATTAAGCAATAGTGAGTGTTAGAGCTTCTTTTGAAATTCCACACTTAGTAGCTGCATTATGCAAATTGAGACCCTCCAAGGGTACTAAATTCTAACCACAATGATGTCAAATATGTTTTCTTTTCTATACTGACATCAGCAGATTGGTTAAAGTGCCAAAATACCAAAGTTCAGAAACCGTAACTGGATTTGGAAAGAAACAAACCGGATTTGTCCTAAGGATAGACATGTGAGTCACACAGGGACCTGAAGGGAGTGACAGTGCGCATGACTCCACTGCGGTCTCCAGCACAGAGACTAAACTCCTGCCTTAGCTTGGCACACCAACCTGTATGGTGGGCTTTGACTCTCTTCCACTGTTCTCAAGGTGTCAGCTGTTGTACATCCATTGTTACCATACTCATGGGTCTCTAGCCTGTTATTTCCAATCATTTGTCCACAATTTGACCTCTGTTTCACTTCCTGCTGGAAACACCATTTCCAAGTTGCTCACCTGTTGGATATCTACTTCTATTTCTAAATGCAATGTTCAGTATTTTTTTTTATCTTTTTGAGACAGGGTCTCACTATGCAGTTCAGGCTGGCCTTAAGCTCATTTTGTAGCTCAGGCTGGTCTCAAACTCACAAGAAGCCTCCTGCCTCAAGTGCTGGGATTACAGGCATGCATCACCATGCTCGGTAATTGTTCAGTATTTTTAAAGAAAAAATTTGAAATCATTCCCAGGATGGAAAACCATTCTTAAATTTTTAAGCTTAATTGGACTACATCTATTCCAGCACTTCAGTGTAGCTCACTGGACTTTGTTTTTTTATAGCTGTTTCTACTTACAGAGTGGATACCTCAGGCTGTCATGTTTTAGTCATCTGTATCTCTATATTCTCACGTGCTCACTTACTGTGTGGAAAGTAAACATAGCAAATGAAAGAATACATGAGTAAAAGAACATAAATATTTAGAGAAAATTACTGTGACACAGAATCAATTTTCCCACTTGTGGAAATTAAAAAACACCAGGTTAATGTGTGAGTTCAATCCACAGCTGAGATAAGGGCAATATCAGAGCTAGGAATGCCATCCCTTGGGCCAGACATATGCAGATGTACTTTCATTCTATATTGATAGTGAAATCGAAATTTCAAGACATCAAGAAAAAGCAACCAATCAAAACTGCCTTTTTTACCATTCTTTTTTTATTTTTAAAGAGAACAAATAAAACATGAGAAACAATACAAAATTTCACTGAACAAAATTATAAGAACTCAACAATGGTTGTTTCATTGCACATTGTTGTCCTCAAATTAGTTATTCAGATTACCAATTACAAGCAAGTAAAATAGGTCAAAAATGATTTAAAAAAATTAAAAAGGAGAAAGAGATAACCATTGGGCCAGCCAAATAGCTCATCAGATTAAAGCACTTGTAAGAAGGTGCAGGGGTCTGGGGTTCAATCCCCAATCCTGCCATGCTGGCCCCACACCCAGGGAATGCTGAGATGGTAATTGGGACAGGGTGTGGTGGCACATGCCTGCAATCCCTTGGGAGGCTGTGAACAGAAGAATCACTACAAGTCCGTTCTAGAAGTGAGACCCTGAACACCCTGTAGACCCTCCCCTGAAATACAGAAAAAAAAAGATGACCATTAACTTCTCTCTTCAGTAGACCAACAGAAATCAGCAGTACAATTATCTAAGCTACTCATATATGTTTCTTTTTCCCTTCCTTCTTTCTTTTCTCCTTCCCTTCATAACTCTGGCTTAATGGTGCTACATCTATCCCAACACTTCACTGTAGTTCACTGGACTGTTTTTTTATAGCTATCTCTACTCTGCTGTTCTTTAGCTTTAAATAGTTTCTTTCTGTTTCACAGCATCTATTGTACCTTACAGATTTTGTTTACTCTTTCAGGTTGTTACACTAGTAAGACAATATGATGTTTACATATGTGAGTCTGATTTATTTTGCTTATGAGTATGGTTTCTAATTGCATCCATTTATTGATAAAAGCCTCAAATTTATGCTGTTTTATGGCTGAATAATATTCCATTGTGTAAAAATACCACATCTTCTTTATTCATTCCTCAGTTGATGGGTATTTGGGCTGTTTCCAAGATTTCCCTATGACAAATTGTGCTGCTATAAACATGGGTGTATATAGATCTGTGGTATGAGGTTTTCAGATTTTTTTATTTGAGAAATACCTAAGAGGGGGATAGCTGTGAATGAGAGAGGAGGAATGATGTTAAGATGAGCTTTCTGGGTACACTGAGAGCCCACTTCAAGGGAAGGGGCGGTCCGAAAGTGTCTCCATGCCCCTCCCAGTGCATGAACTGCAGCATCCAGCCACTGCATCATCATCTCACTTAGGGAGCTGCCGAGAAAAGAATCTTTGAAAGTGATAATTTTCATAGAAGTTTCATCAACATGACATTCTTTTCTCTTGTTCCATTATGTATTGGAAGACTTGCTTAATATTCAGCTTATTATTTTCATATTCTTAAGAAAAATGAGACAGCTTATTACATGTTAATGTAAAGGGGCTGCCCAGACAAGGAAATCCTCTAATTTGTTCAAGCTTAGTCTCCTGTGTACATATTGAACACAGCTACATAGCATACCAGAAAAAAAGTTTCTGTTATGCATCAATGGTGTATGGTGCCTTTACTCGTCTCTGCCTTTTTCATTTGAACTTCTATGGCAGCTTTATATAGGCACTGCTGTAGAAGAATATAGGAAATAAGTTAACTCCAAAACATATTTCTTAACCACAGCAGATAAAGTCTAAAGGGCACATGTTTCAGATGGCCAAGAGCTAGGTTTTATAAAGAGAAAAGGAAAAATATTGACTTCTCAAAATTTTAAATTTAGCCTTAAATTTTAAGAACCAAGCTTAGAAAATGCAGCATGGTGTTTACACCAAAAATCAAAGTTAAGAGAAGAGAAAAACTACATGACGAATGGAGTAGTTATTTCCCCATCCAAAAAGGAAAAGAACTAATCCTTGTTATCCATGTGGCTTAGCTTTTCATAGTTTTATCTATGGGCAGCCTTCATCCAAATACTTGAAAGTAAACAAAACTTCAGAAATAAACCATTAGTTTCTTTTTTGTACTATTATAATCCATTTTGTTGTTATTCATCTGTAATAGTTCTTAGTTTATTAACTAACTTTTACAATAAGTTATAAATGAATAGTTTATAAGTTAAGCTTTATATTAAGTATGTATATTGAGGAAAGAACACAACCTAAAGCTCTCACAGAGAGCAAACTGGTCAAGCATTGGCCATGACTCATCCACATGGATGACACAGACAAAGGAACTACAGAATAATGTACAGGACTACAAGATAAACCCTCAGAGGACTTCACTGACTATATAGGAAATATAAAGTTCATGTATTGGTATATAAGTCTTGATCTATCTAGGTCTTAACCATCCAGCAGAAAAGTATAAAAATGAAGTATACATCGTGAGCCCATAATATTAAGCTGAGCTGTAAATGGCTACGGTCGACAATTTCTTTGAATAACTCACTATGGTTGTAGAATGCTGGGCTGTGTTGGATTGTGGTGTCAAGTTCAAGCACCTAAGTTAGTTGAATGTCAATGGAGTGCCCACTTTTGACAGGTGTAGACAGAGGAAGGGGTGTAGAAAGAAAAAATCATGATGTGTGTGTATAGACAGTACAGTTGGGATAGATAATGCTGTGCTTCTATATAATTCTATGAGAGGCAAGATCTGAACTAATGGTGGTTGGACAGGATATTATGTCGGCTTCTAGTACTTCGGTCATCCACTAGGTAAATAATTATTGAATTTTTGATATAATTCAGGTATAAAAAAATAAGATAAGTAAGCAGGTACACTATTAATTCACTGATAAGAGATATCTGCTAAAATAATATCTGCAAATATAATATCATGTATGCACCTTGTACAATACCAAAACGTTATGAAAACAGTTTGCAATGTATTAATTCATCAAATCTGTATGGTTAAGGTGTCTTGAAACTGTCTGATTGATGTTTGTATTTCAATAAAATAAAAATAAATAAATAAATAAATAAATAAAAAAGAACACAGCCTAGACAGAGCTCAGTAAAATGAGGAGTTACAGGCATCCACTTGTCATCTTGCAGTGCATCTTCCATGGATAAGGGAGGACACTGTCAGTGCTCAGCCAGCAAATGAAAAATTCACAGTTGTAGGGATGGCAGCAAAGAGGCTGGAGCCACCTACCAACCTCACACCACAAGTCTTCTACACACAGCAAGAGAGGAAAGCAGAGATGCCCAGTGCGCTGTTAGTGGTATCCTAAGGTAGCAGGCCTGGTGCTGAGCTTCCCACACAGGCTCCACACCTCTGAAATGTGCACAGGGCCAAGAGCAACTGAGTACCCTGGAAATTGAGGCAGGGATCACGTAGTCCCTTGGACCTCAGAGATACACAGAACAGCACCTGGGAATCTCTAGTCCTCTAAAGAACTAATAGAAGGACTTTGGAAACAAAAGCTGGAAAGGGACTAAGTTTGGAAAACAAATTGTAGTGTGTGAGCCTCATACCTGGAGGCTACAATGAAGGTCCTGGAAGGTCAATCCAGATGGCATTGAAATGTCCTGGGTAAAGTGACAGCCTGAGAAGCCAGCAGATGAGCTTCTTTTAACCCTCCAGAGGAAACTGATCACCTCTTGGGAGCAAAGAAGCTGAAGGCTAGAGGCAAGTTTTCAATTTAACTGAGTATTTACATATGAGAGACAGGGTTCTAAACCCATGCTTTCTGAAATCCCACAAAGATCACAGGTATTTCCCCAAAAACAGTGTATTGTGAACTGTCATGCTAATACAGAATGGTACAAAAAGTAGCATATCTGATTGATATCATACAATTTAATCAACTGCAATATAAAACTGTACATACATAGACAGCGAAAGGAAGCAATCATGTCTGAACAATGTCATCAGACATAACCTCATAGATGGTCCCCTAGCCTCAGCGTGTATTCCACAGAAGCCACCACAAGGAAGTCTCATGGGGAGCCTACTCTTCTTTGAGTTAGAGACCTTACTTCCTGACTCAGCAGAGACCTTGTGCTTCTACCATTTCTATCCTTGCAAATTCTGGGTCTGAGAGTACTCTGTACACCCAGCTGAAGATCTCGTTGTGCTCAATAAACCTAAGTCAACAAAAACAAGAAAATATCTATGTCCTCCAGGACCTCAAATTTGCCAGTAGCTATGCACTCAGCACAATGACTGCACTAAAGGTAAGCCAAAGGCAATAAAGATGTAAAGCAAATGGAACCCTCATTTTCTATTGACAGAAAGTAGAAAACATGTTAGATATTTGTTTCCCTATATTTATCTAAAAGTGAATTCATCCAAACTCAATGACCCAGAAATTTTGCTCCTCTCTATGTGTCAAATATAAACACATATGCATGTTATTTCAAATGACTCATAGGAAAACATGTTCAAAATATCACAATTTACAAAGATCTTTTCATGGAAAATTACAACACCCTAAGAAAAGAGATCATAGAGGACTTCAGAAAATGGAAAGATATTCCACACTCCTGGATAGGAAGAACCAACATTGTGAAGATGGCCATACTCCCAAAATTGCTGTACAGATTTAATGTAATCCCTATCAAACTGCCACCAAATACCACCTAGAACTAGAGAAATCATTCCTAAAATTTAAGTGGAACCAGAAAAGACCTAGAGTAGCACAGGCAATCCTGGCCAACAAAGACAAGGCAGGAGGCATCACAATTCCTGACTTGAAATTATGCTACAAAGCCACTGTGATAAAATCAACATGGTATTGGCAACGAAATAGACCTGAGGATCAATGGAATAGATTAGAAGACACAGAGGCCTCTGCGAACACAGTCAGCCACCTGATCTTCGACAAAGGGGCCAAACAAGCTCACTGGAAGAAAGATAGCCTCTTTAACAAATGGTGCTGGAAAACCTGGCTTTCTACATGCTGAAAACTAAATCTTGACCTAGGACTATCACCATGCACTAAGCTAAAGTCACAATGGATTAAAGATCTAAACATTAAAATGGAAACAATATCCCGGAAGAGAAAGTAGGAGGAACTCCTGAAGACATAGGGGTAGGCAAAGAGCTCATGAACAAACATGTATTCACATGGGAAACACTTGAAAGAATTAACAACTGGGATCAACTCTTCTTGAGGAGTTTCTGCCTGTTAAAAGAAATTGTCAATAAAGTGAAAAGACAACCTACAAATTTTGAAAAAATCCTAACTAATAAGCACTCAAACAAAGGTCTGCTCTCTAGAATATATAAAGATATTTTAGGGAACTCAGATTTAAAGACCCAATTCAGAAATGGGCATCTGAGATGAATACACACTTCTCAGAGGATGAAATTAAAGAAACAAATAAATATATGAAAAAAAGTTCCACATCACTCGCGATCTGGGAAATGCAAGTTAAAACAACACTGAGATACCATCTTACTCCAAAAAGAATGACTATCATAAGGAAATCAACCAACAACAAATGTTGCAGAGGATGTGGGGAAAAGGGAACACTTCTCCACTGCTGGTGGGACTGTAGATTGGTACAACCATTGTGGAGGTCAGTGTAGAGACTCCTCACAAAACTAGGACTGGAAATCCCATTCAACTGGCTATCACCATACTGGGAATTTTTGCAGAGGAACTGAAAACATTATATCATAGTGAAATATGTATACCTATGTTTATAGCAGCACAATGTATGATAGCAAAATCTTGGAAACAAGCAAGATGCCCATCACATGAGGAATGGTTGAAAAAGATGTGCTATTTATATACAATGGAATATTACTCAGCTATAAAGAATGGCAAACTTGAAACATTTATATTGAATTGGATGCCACTTGAAAGTATACTCATAAGTTAAATAAACCAGACCCAGATGTGCAAATATCATATAGCCTCCCTAGTATAAGAAATAAAAGCAAGAAATACAAATAGAAATGTATAATAACAACTAAAAAGAATTTAGTCAGATGGTTAGTGCAAACTGAACTGCATATTTTGCAGGGTACTTATCAGCTTCTCTTCTGGATGGTTAACAACCTATGTTCACAGATCAAAAATTGGAGAAATGGAAGGGCCATAGGTCAGCCAACAGTTTGGCCATAGCCTTTCAAGGTAGATCAGTGAAAACTCAGGGCATAGGAGAACCTGTACTGTAATATCATAGAACTCAGTTGTACCCCAAATTTTCTGATTAAAGAGATTATAGAGCCACAGAAGAATGCAATTGATGATCTATAGTATGCCTAAGGAGTGTCACATGGAGAGAAAACTTTCTCTCTGGCTTTCACAGAGAGCAAACTGGTAAAGCAATGGCTGTGACTCATCCACATGGCTGACACAGACAAAGGATCTACAGAGCGAGGTACAGGGGCATGGGATAAACTCTGAGGGGACTTGACTGACCTCATCAGATACAAAAGCCACATTTTTTGTTCTATAGTTCTTTCTTTATCTCAGTCTTAACTATCTAGCAGAAAAGTGTAAAAATGAGGTATATAAAATAAGGCCATAATAATAAGGTGAGCTGTAAATGGCTCAAGTCAACAGCTTCTTCAGGTAACCCACTATTATTGTGGACTTCTCGACTGTGTTTGATTGTCTTGCTGAGTTCAAGCACCTATAGTTGAATGACAATTATATGGCCATATTTGACAGGTCTAAGCAAAACAAAGAGGATACAAAGGAAGAGCCATTTTATTTTTGTATGAACAGTACAGTTAGGATAAATATGCAGTACTTCTGCATGATTCTATGAGAAACAAGATTTGCACTAATAGTGTTTGGACAGGATACTATGTTGGCTTCTTGTACTATGGACAACCACTAGGAGACTAACAATGTAGAAAGTATTAATTATTGAAACTGTACTATAATTCAGCTTTAAAAAATAAGGTAAGTATACAGCTACATTCTCTTTATTCATTGATTAGAGATAACTGCTCTAATAGTGTTTGTAAGTAGAATATCATGTATATAACTTATATGACAAAAAAACGATATGCACTGTGTTAATTATTGAATCTGTCCTGCTAATTTGATTTGAAACTGTCTCATTGCTATTTGTTCTTCCGTAAAATAGAATAAAATAAATATCAAAACTTAGTTGCCAAGGATATACTTCAAGGTCACAGTGTCTGCCTGGCAACCATGAAGTCTTGAGTTCGACTCCAAGTACCAAAAAGAAAGAAGCCCAATTTATAGTAGCCACAAACAAACCAAATTCCCATCAAGATAGATACCATAGGGCCAGGAAGATGGCTCAGTAGAATAAGCACTTGCCTGCAAAGCATAAGGGCCAGAGTTCAATCCCCGGGTCTGAAAAGAAAAAGAAAGAAAGAAAGAAAGAAAGAAAGAAAGAAAGAAAGAAAGAAAGAAAGAAAGAAAGAAAGAAAGAAAGAAAGAAAGAAAGAAAGAAAGAAAGAAAGAAAGAAAGAAAGAAAGAAAACCATATCATCACAAAACGGTAAAATATACAAGGAAGAAAATGGGATTTAAATCAATTACGATAATTTTGGGTGGAACTTAGCTTGAGGTTGGGTGTGAGTTGCCAGAGTTAACATATACACTCAGAATGATTATCCTACATTTGCAGAGTGCACAGAGGGAAAAGCGATCCTGGAAGACAGGTGAACAACCACCACTGGCAGCGAGTCAAGGCCAGAAAGAGGTAGGAGACAGCAGAGTGGGACAGTCCTTGATCTCAGAGCTTTCACATAAATAGGAGTTCAGCTCGAAAGAATTCAGTGAGCTGTAAATTCATGGCATGCATGCTTTTATGTCGGTGTTACATAACACTTTACTTTGTATTGAACATTTCATTATATCAACATACATTATGTCGTGGTGAAAAATTTATAAAAATTAAAGTTCCAAAAGCCAAATATAAATCAGTGTAAGAACCCATCATTTATTAATGCAGAAAATGAGTTTGCTTTTTTCTGAGATTCCACAGCCTCCAACTAAAACTGTCAAAAATCTCGGCAGCCAACTGCATGAATATACAAATGTTCTCAGAAGCAAAAATAGGTAAGAAATGTCAGAATACGCACATTGCACTTCCTATCTTCCCCTTTTACTAACTAAAAAGAACTTTGAGAACCCCAAAGTGAAATATCTCCTTTCCATCTTGCAAGCTCTAAAATCACAATCTTAAAAAGCATCATTTCAGAGAGAGACAGGCGCACCAGCAGGTGCCGTGTCTAATTCCTCAAGGCTACCTTCTGCAGAGAATGCCGAGGAAGAAAAGCCGTGATGAGAGCATTCTTTCCGCGATTTCATATTCATGGAATTTGTTGTTACTTAACTTTTCACAAATCATTAGGCTGAAGTACCTCTCCATTTTCCCCCAAATAGTGTCATTTGACCTGGTATCCAGCTTAATACAGCCTGTGCTTTTGAATAGATTTCCTCACAAGTGGCAATCTCTAATAGGGTCATGTCGAGAGGCAGCCCTACTGCATGCTACCTATTGCACGGCAGTGTGATGAGGGTAATTTCAGATGGCATTCAATCAAAAAATCTGAAAGTTTTATTAGTGAGGTTGGGGGCTTTCTTGTGTTTAAATGAGGCTCAATTGCGGCTTGGATCAGACATTTGCGACTAAGATTGCACAGAATGAAAAATTTTAAGCTGTGCACATACTCAATAGCCCACATTGCCTTACAGACCAAAGAGTTAGTGGTGTTTTCTAGAATATTGAATGCAAATTCCTTTTCTCCATCCATGTGTCAGATAGGTGACCTGTGTCTTAATCACCGGTATGCATGATCTCCAATGTAAGAGATAAATTATATAGTACATTGCAAAGGCCAAAATATATTTTGGTGTACTATCCCTGCATTGCTATTAACATACATGTTCATGCTAGTTACTGGGTACCCCCACTTTTCCTTTAGGATAGAGTTGATCATAGAAAGAATTTGGGAGGCCTGGACTAGAATGGTTGCCTCTTTCAGTCTTGCCAGGTAAAAGAATTTGGAATAGAATTATGTCTTGCTTCACTAAGCCAAATTTGAGGTGAAGAGCAATCAAGGCACATACATGTGGTCCCTGAATATAATCGTTCTCAACCAAGTGACAGTGACTTTCAGTGAATTCCTGACCAGGAATAGTCAAGACAAAATCAAAAACAACATGAGACAGGAATTATGGCATGCTTCTGGGATTGGGAACTTTGTGGAGCAGGTTCCTCACAAATGTGAGTTCTCTAAGTTACGTGCAGTGACATGATCAAGATGCTACGCTGAGTCTCTAATCTGCATGATACAAGTGACCCAGCACTGAGCCAGGCTGATGTGACAACAGGTGATGCAAGAAATGATGGCAGCTTTGAACAATCCCAGTACTTCTATTTAGTTGTAATACAGGTTTATGTTCCCTGAATGTTCTACCAAGCTTTTGTTGTCCCTTCTTTTTCATATGCAAATCCATATACAGCTAAAATAGGCCTTATCTGGGCAAACCGCTTGGGGGCCCCTCTTCTGTCCCTCTCTGACAGAAGCTTTTCTTTCTAATAAAGTTTTACCCTAAAAAATAAAATAAAAAAATAAAATGGGTCTTATCACAACTTTGGGATTTATTTTTCAGAGTACTTCTTAAAATGAGCATTAGCTATTTATATTATAAAAACAACAGATGGAATTGTTAAAAGTTTAATAACTAGAAGACGAATGTGGGAAACTCTTCTATCTATAACAAACAGAACACTTTCTGTACTTCTGTTTTTCCATATTTCTTTCATATTCACAGATAAGCTCATTGTATAGTTATAAATAATTGTAAAATTTTATTCAATGTTCAGAAAAATATTTAAAGGTATTTCTAGACTAGACAAAAACAGTTCAACCCTGAAATCTCAACAATGGTCTCTAAATTTTATCATGCCTAAGTATATTTTGTTACATACTATAAGGAAAATTTACTATTTGATGAGTCTTTTGGTCATCAGCTATCATGTATTTGTACAAAATATATCCACAGATCTTCTCCTAGTTGAAATTTAGTAAGCAAAGTGAAATACATGGAAACATTTGAGCTAAAAATATCTAAAAAGCAAGATGAGAAATAAATGCTAGAGCTTTCTACGAGCCCTACTGGAAAAGGAACTTTTGATTTTCCTCCATTGGGGATTTATAATCCTGGTTTCTAAGTGTATACTGTTCTGGAAAACCTTGTTTTGCTGATCCTATTTCATTCTTTTTTTTTTTATTTTAGGGAAGGGTCTACAGAGTGTTCAGGGTCTCACTTCTTGATTGGACTCATAGTGATCCACCTGTTTACAGCCTCCCAAAAAGCTGGGATTACAGATGTGTGCCACCATGCCCCGTCTCAATTGCTGCCACAGCTCACCCCAGGAGATTAAACCCTGGGCCCCTATGCCTGCTTTCAGGCACTTTAATCCACTGAGCTATTTGGCCAGCCCTTCTAATCCTTTCCTTCTCCTTAATCTTCCTTTCTTACAAAGCCCAAATTCACACTTTTTAAAAAATTCTGAGGCTCAAGAGAGAAGGAATAAGGGAACGAAAAAGCCAGGGCACAGAATCAGTACTACGTGATTCAAGCTGAGACTCTTTTGAATTCTGGAAAAATCTGTCTTTAAGTTCAAGAAAATAATTGTATCCATTTATTCAATTAGGTCTTGTGTTCCTGGGAAGGGAGGATGTATCCTCCAACAGCTAGACTAAGACAGCCGTTCATCATTAAGCTTGTGTTTTATAATTGAAAATTACTATTAGCATCACTTGATTTACCTTACTGTTCATAACCAACATTGTGAAAAAGCTCATATTTGAGCAGTTAATGAAAATAATTAGAGAGTGATTTTAGAATTTTTTAAAGTTCTTTGCACCCTATTAAGCAAGTAGTGATATTGTGAGGCACTGGGAGTCTGTCCCTGTTGTTTGTTTAATAGACCATGCCTCCATTTTGCTTTACTATTTATGCAGAACATTCTGACTCTCAGAGAAGAGATTTTCACAAATGCTATTAAAAATGCTCTGTAAAGAGAGTTTATTTGGAGCTGCCAAACCAAAAGTTTGGCTTCAAGAGTCAGTTAAGCAGCCTTAAAGAAATTAAAATGTGTTGGCATCACTCCACGCACAGTAATAACTTCTGAATGAAAATCCTTTAATAAGATGAATTTTAAATTAATTATCCAGTTGTATAATAGAAATAAAAGGGTTCAGGGTCAAAGCATTATTTTAGCGAAATGATGTGCATGAGTTGAATAATTCTAAGCTCAAATCTTACTTCTCACATATGAGTAAGAACACTCCCCCAGTACAACGGTGTTCCAAGTTCTGATATATGTGGGGTCCTATGCTTTGCTGAAATGATAGCTGTGTGAGGGATGAATATCTGATAGCTTTTACTACACCTCAAAGTAGGAAAGCCTACAATGCCTCCTAGGGGACTTCATCAGCCATTTGTTCCTGGCCAATAGAGTTCCTCTTCCTTCAAAACTATTTGTTGGATGAGAATAACAAACTGGGATGAAGAAAATGAAAGGAGGGGAAAAGATATGTTTGTGCACATATGCAGGATAGGTTGGATAATTGTACTGTTGATTCCTGCTGGTCTATCAAAAGGAGAAGTTAATGTTTAAAATTTCTATTTATATCTTTTTTCTTTTCAATTTTTATAACCTTTTTTTTTTGTTATTTTTTAACCAATTTTTCAGGTTTATATCTGGTAACCTACACAACTGTTTTGAAGACATTGTTCAATACAGCAACCACTAATGAATTCCTACCACTTTGTTTAGTAAAATTTTACATCATTTTTAATGCTATTTTTGTTAGTATTTTATATTCTTTAAAAAATAAAAAACACCATAAGATCTAAATACATTATGTAACAAATTCCGTGTACACTGTTGCTCACATTATTTCTTTTCAAAGCACAAATACATACTTAGAAATTTTCCTCCACCCTTTTTCTGTATGTCTGTTTTTATCTAAAACTTTGGGAAAGTGCCAACACCTAGAAATTCCCTCATTCTATGTCCTCACATATTTTTTTGTGAAGCCAAGTCATAGCTGTCATGATGAAATTTGAGGCTTCGTGATTGTTTCCAGACATCAGAAAGACCATGAAAAACCTGAGCTCACCACAAACCTTAATTTCTTCTGCCAATGTTTCCAATACTAACCAAGTTTACAATAAGTCCCAGTCATGTGACTTGTAAATTGCATTGCTCCTTCCATGACCAGTAATTCGTCAATGCTCTTACCCCTTTCTCATGCATACAATAAAGGAGAATGGACCAAATCACCATTCTACTGTCTAGGAAATAATTTCTCATATTTTATACCTGCTGAACAGCCAAAATGACTTTATAAGACAGGAATCACAATCCTCATTTTGAAAGTGATCTACTGGAGACTAAAGAATAAAACAGTTCACTGTGATAAAAATTGCTGGGAAAAAACATTCAAGTATTGATTTGCCAAATCCAAAATCTCTGCTTCTTCATCAGACTATGGAAAAGTGTTTAGCAACTTCTCTTTCCCAAAGAACTGCATATTTATAACACTTCCATAATTATTCATGGGGTTTCTCATTCTTCCAAAAATTTCCAGCAAGATGGCTCTGTTTGCATTTATGGCCTCACACTTTGGACTCATTTATTCTCTTCTGGAATAAAAGGTCTCTATTGATTGGTGGTGGGCAATTGAAGGCATTACTTACAAAATTTACATTATTTCCCTTCTAAAGGTTCTAACCAATTTGTAACATTAAACTACTCTATCCTCTTTCCTATCATGTGTACTTTGCTGTGTGCCTATGCATCGTATCTTCCTTTTGTTCTTCCCAACAGAACTTTGTTGTTCTCAGTTTATCTAGGTGTTCTTTGCATAGCTTCAGAATGAGATGAGGATTTGCTCCACCACCCAGAATGGCCATCACGAATCTAAAATTAATCTGCATTTCTCTCAAATGAGGGTAATGCCCTCAATCACCCAACACCAATCCAAATGATTGTCCTAGATGATTTGTTAAGGAATTTTCAGAAAACATGACTAAGAGCAATGAAACTTTCCAATTAAAGAATTTCCCATTTTAATTTCTCACTAAGGGAAAACAAAAATATAGCTGCCCTTGCATGTGCATTAGGAAATTGACAGAGAAAATGGGATGCGCTCAATATTTTTAGATGACTATAATTGCATGATGAGAGACAGAAGAATTTGGTTTATCTACCAAGAAGAATCAATGCAGAATGCTGGACTGTGTTGGATTGTGGTGTCAAGTTCAAGCATCTAAGGTAGTTGAATGTCAACGGAGTGCCCACTTTTGACAGGTGTAGACAAAGGAAGGGTTGTAGAAAGAAAAAATCATGATATGTGTATATAGACAGTACAGTTGGGATAGATAACGCTGTGCTTCTACATAATTCTATGAGAGGCAAGATCTGCACTAATGGTGGTTGGACAGGATATTATGTCAGCTTTTAGTGCTATGGTCATCCACTAGGTAAATAATTATTGAATCTTTGATATAATTCAGCTATAAAAAAACCTGTAAATATAATATCATGTATGCACCTTGTACAATACCAAAA
>PVKA01016696.1:0-27125 GCA_004027165.1 Ctenomys sociabilis | reverse complement strand
AGAAGAATCAATGACTCTCCGGGTTCTTTTTCTCCAAAGATAGGTCCTTGGGATGAATGACTATAAACCGTAAAGAGAAGAGAAGAAGCCTCTTCTTTTCTTAAATTTAGTTTTATATGTGTGTGTGTGTGTGTGTGTGTGTGTGTGTGTGTGTGTGTGTGTGTGTGTGTGTGTAGTATAAAGAGAGAGGCGGGAGAGAGTTTTTCACATAAGAGAAACCATCTGATATTTAAGCCGTGTATCTGAGCCACTTTACTGAGCTTCATGGTCTATTGGCTTTTTCCATAGGACAGTAGTATCCCATTATATACAAATACCACATTTTCTTCATCCACTAAGATGTTTAAGGACATATGGCTTGCTTCCAAGACATAGCTATCATGAATTATGTTGCTATAAACACGGATATGCATCACTGTGGTGTGTCTCTTTAAATTTTTTTGGAAGATACCTAGAGAGGAAATAGCTGAGTCAAGTGGAATTTCTACTTTTAGTTTTTGGAGGAATGTCCATACTGACTTCCATAGTGAGTGGATCAGTTTACACTTCCACCAACAACTAAGAACGGCTCTTTTCTCCTCCACAGCACTCCCACCATTTGTTACTGGCTGATTTCCTGATGGTAGTGATTCTTTACGAAGTGAGATGGAATTTAGTGTTGTTAAAAAATCAGTTGAGTCTGTAAATATCAACAGCAGAAAAATAGCATGGTACAACCATGAATCAGAGTCCCAGGGTCTGCTATTCACTGGCACTGGAAATTAGGTAGATTAACTTTCCCGACCTTCAGTTCTTGCAAATGTTAATTGGGTTTACCAATACTTCACAGGAATTATGAAAGAGTTTAGATGGGCAAACATCTTCCCTTTGTGTTTAGTTTATCCACCTTTTCCCCCTAGTCATTGACCTTATCTGTGTGACTTCAAGCTTCTTCTGGAGTAGGAGCACCGCAGCTATGCAAATATCACACCTCTCCTTATCCTGCACACACAAGAAAGCACAGACAGTTGTGCAGAATAATTTCAGAGGAAGTCTGTAAGCTCTTGTACCCAAGCTGGGCACTCCTCAACTTTGAAGTTTGACATAGCAATAATATCAATAAGCAATGTTTGTGTCTGCCAGTCTTTTGCTTTCCCTTTCTTTAAGAAAAAAATGTTTTGATCCCTGGTAGACTATGCTGGTGCTATCCCTGGGGAGCACTGAGATGGCAATTGCGACTGGGCATGGTAGCATGCCTGCAATCTCAGCCCTTGAGAGGCTGAAAACAGGAGAATCACTATAAGGCTGATCTGTGTAGTGAGACCCTGTAGACCCTCTATTAAATACATTAAAAAAAATTTAAAAACACACCCACAGAATTCTCATTAGCCAGGCTCAATTTTCCCAAGGCCACTAAAGTAAGAAAAGCCAGAAAAGTATAAAAGCCTAGTCTGCTTGACATAAATATTTTTTTACAGTAGGTTGGAAGTTAAGAGAACTATTGTAGGAGCAGGCTGTGTGGCGGATCTCAGCAGTGTCTGCCCTGCATTACTCAATACTGTATATCCATCTACCCTGGTTTTATGAGGCTTGGGTACAAGAGCTTACAAACTTCCTCTGAAATTATTCTGCACAACTTTCTGTGCTTTCTCTTGTGTGTGCAGCTAACATCCTAGGGCACAAATTCATGCCTCCATGCCACAAGTTAAAACCACTCTGCACTGTTATTTCCAGTCCAGAGAATTCCATGGATCAGAGAAAATCTAGACCGGCAACCAACCTGCACCCAAGCCTAGCTTCTTCCCTGCCTTGCCTCGCTTGGCTCACTTCCTTACAGGTTTTTCTCAGCAGTGCATCCTCATAAGCTGGTTGCACAAGTAACTCCATCTTGAGAGAACTCTCCCTAAGACAAGAATGGTCTCTACCTTTAAGATGCCTGGGATTGTATTTTGATTCCACTACACACCAAATATGTGGATTGAAGAAAATTGTATTACTGCTCTACACCTCTGCTTCCCTATTCAAAATACAGAGATAATAGTACTGTATTTGCCTTTCTGTAAGTCCACATGTTATTGCTATAATCAAATACTTGATGCAGGATGACATTATAAAGAAGTTTCTTTAACCATTGTTGGAAGGTCCAAGGAGTGGCACTGGCACCACCTCAGCTCTGATGACAGCCTTCTTGCTGGCATAATCCCAAGGCAGAATAGGCAATCACAGCAAAAGATAGTGAGCAGGCACATTCATATACACATATGGCTTTAGTCCTTTGTACAAAGCCACCAGGACGCAAATATTGAGGCTCCACCCAAATGACCTTGTCTAAATCTAATTACTTTCTAAATTCTCCTACTCTGAACAGCATAGTCAGATTAAGTTTCCAACCTCTTGATGCAATTAATGTATTACTTTGGGGATTAAACTTCTGCATGAGTTCCAGGGTTATGACACTAACACACCATAGCAACCTTATAGGATTACTGAAAATCGAAGCTAGGGTGATCTTACTGCCTGGCAAGTAGGAAGCACTTAATAAGTGTTTACTGGTATTTACTATGATGATGATCATTATTATAATTCCCACAACCCACAATAGTTGTCTGGAGAGACAATTTCCCCATCCTACTCTACCAGGCTGCTGAGAAAAGACATAAAGAAGGATGGCATATGCAGAGATGGCAGTCAGGGGATGCAATAAGATGGGATAAACGGTTCTGTGTAGTGTAAGAGGCATCTAGATTACTTGCTTCTTGTCATTCCAGCATCACGGAGTATCCTGCGACAGGACCACATGTTTTCCATACCTCAGAAGGGAAGCATTTCCATCCTTTGCAAGTGCACCCCTTAGGTGGGTGATTTCATGGCTTGGATGCAAGAATAATCCCCTCAACGGTTGGATGAACACATATATAAATACTAGCTAAGTAATAATACATTTGAAAGTCTCAGATAATTGTCTAAGAGAGGAAATAAACAGGCTTGTGGATAAAACTACTTATAATTAAGTTAGTTGCATAAGCTTTTAATGGATTATATTTTTATGAGCACTAATACTTGTAAAATTTTTGCTTTTAGCAAATTATGTATCATTTGAACACACTGGCTGGTGCTTAATAAGAATTAGAATTATATTTTTGCTTGTTATATAAGTAAGTATCTTGTTACATGACTGTTTAATGCTTGCAAAAACCATTCCAAACAATCTCTTTGAGTAAGAGTCTAATTACACATCTATCATTAAAATTACAGTGAGCTAATTGCCTTGGAGATATCTTTATCTCTCTTGCAGCTTGCCTAATCCTAATGCATGTTTTCAATACTCATTTGTTATTTAATTAACTAATTAACAAACAATACCTGTCCTATAGAAAATCCTAAATTAAACACTTGAGACTTTTTAATTGAATGCTCAATAACCCAATATAGCCCTTAATATTAGACCTTTTAAATATTGCAAAGATTCCATTGAATCACATATTGGTTTGTTCCTGTTATCTTTAGGACTTAATTGGTAGGGGAATAAAAGGAGACAATTGATAATGCACAAGGGGGGGCTAGCACAGCAAGGCTCCCATGGAACAGAAAACATCTATTAATAGCTGCTGAGCTCCCAAGCTGGCTGGTCATGCTGGCCAGCCACGGAGGCAGCCCATCATGTCTTTGCCTCCTAAAATTAAGAAGCAAGCACAAACAGGTCCAAAATTCAACTGTCTATGATGCAAAGCAGTCCACTGTGATATCAGGACCCCCAACCTTACTCCACCCTGTGCTATTTTGAACACACTTTGGAAACAGTACTTCCTCCTGAAGATTTAGTATTTGTAGATGGACTCAAGTAATTCGTACTACGTTGCCTCAGATGTTTCACAAATCTCCAGGTAGGCCTTCTCTAATTCAGCTCTGATAATGCCACTAAAGAGAATGTGCCACAATGCAGATCTAATTACTAAATTCTCATTAATGTTTTCTTATGCTTTTTCTGAGCTTTTCCTTCTAATCTTTGTGTTGTTTGCAGCTTTTCTTTTTTACTAGGCAATCTTCCTACCACTGAGCTACATCCCCAGCACTTTTAGTATTTTAGTCCAGCTTTGAGCTTCCAAACCTCCTGGTCCCAGCCTCCCAAGTAGCTGGGATTACAGATGTGTGTCACTGTGCACAGATCTCCTTATGTCGGGCTTTCTAATCATGTCCTCACATCTCCAGCCATCACTTCATGTCCTTTTGCTCCATTAAGTGTTATTACCTTAAGCATCCACACTCATCTGCTTTTTACATTGTTTCCTTCCCTCTCTGGCCATTCTAGTCACTCTTTAAGGGTATGTTCTTGGTGAAAGTGTGCACTTGGAAAACATGTAGTCCGATTCAAGCCATTTTTCCCTAAGGTTTACTTCCTTCATATAAAATACAATGATCAGTGTTGCTGTTGGTTGCATGTCCACCTCTCAAACTACAGACCTCAGAGACTATAGAATCTGGGAAATACAGGCGTAATGTCTTGCGTCATCATGGACATGTATATAACTTTAAAGTGAAAATGCTTTTCTTATACTTTATACATCTTTAAAATGGGTAGAGTAACTATACTTTGCTCATTAAGTTATTGTGACAGGTATATAGAATAATGCATGTAGAGGAACAGTAATAATGCCTGACAAATGGAAATTCTTAATCATTGCAAGTTCATCTTAAAATTATTAGATAGGCTTAGTGTTGTATCTCTTGTGTAGTTTGTGGCAAATTGCATATACACACACTGAATAAATGTTGCTGAATGAATGGGTGTCTGAGTTATTTCATGAATAAATAACTGAATGGGAAGCTTGAAGCAGAGAGGAAAATTGGGGGTTAAATGTTGAATATATATATATATATATATATATATATATATATATATATATATATATATATATATATATTTGGAATTATTTCCTGCAGCAAAGGGATGAGAATGCTTCCATGTGATCCTAGAGGAAAATCCATGACTATGAAGTAAATTGGTAGAGAGGTTTAGATAAGGTCAAAATTATAATTTCTAAAAATTATGTTTAAAACTGAATGGGCTTCCTGAGTTTCTTTGTATTTCTTTTCTTCAAGTAAAGAAGAAACAATCAAATTGTTGAAGCATGACAGGGAGTAAGGCCCAGGTGACAGGACACCTACTCTTTCTATGTCTTTATGAATCCCTGACTCTATCACAGTGCTCAGTGTCCTGTGTTTCACAACAGTGCCTGTATTCGTACTTGTGACAGATGTAGCATCTACTCTGGTCCCCACACAATGCCTTAAGTCTTCACATATATCTAAGGGCCTAATGAGGATCTTTTTAAAGTTAGCTTAATGATTCATTTTAGTGAGTAATAGGTCCAAGGACTAGTTACCAACGTGTATATTCCTTGCTTTCCCTGTAGATAAAGGACACTTGGGAGAAGTCTGAACTTCTTAATTTTGTAAAGAAAGCACCCAAAGTGGTTCATGATAAAATTCTGACCTTGGATCCCTATTTTTTCCTTAAAGAACATTATTTATGTCAGTTTTCAAGTTTTTATATTGTTTTTTGCATTATTGGGCCCCCTATCCTTGAAAAAGAAATTCAAGTTCTCTGAAGTTTGGGACAGCAATAATTTAATTAATTGCTCTGTATTTATGCTGAATCATATAATGGTTGTTTAGAAAATATTATCAGTTGGGAATGCCATATTTGGAAATCAATGTACACAGTGAGTGAAAATCACCTACCCATTTTCAAATCTTTGACAAAGATGGATTTCCAAGAAAGGCTACCAAAAGGAGGGCTGCCTTCAGGAAGCCCCACACCCTAGCCTGATCCTAGCTGCTTCACTATCACTGTCTGGAAGACAAATGCTAAAGCCTTCATTTTTTTAAAGAAAGAAGCAGTCCTTTCTTTCCCTCCTAATAGTTGAACATTCATTTACAAAAATAAAAGCCCCATCCAGAGTCTGAACTTACCTCAAATTAATATTATTCTGCAAAGTTTTGCCATAACTGTTCATAATTTACTTGTCAGAGACTATGAAAGACATCATTATAATTGCAATCAAAGAATTTCCTTTTGCTTGTGTTGAGAAGGATTTCTCTCAGTTTCAATAGTGTTTTTTGTTAAATCACATAAGGTGAGAAATAATAATAGGATATTGCTTAATTGAATATGTCATCATGACAGGAAGTACAATACTCCATTTTAAACACGACAGTTGCTGCTGGCTACCAAGACGGATTGATTGCCCTCATTATGTATGTTGCCAGCATTTCCTTTTACCTGCTCCTCCCTCTCTGGTTCTTCAGCTCAACTGAGCTGTTGAAATCCTATATTTCAAATTGGCCATGAACTTGCCATTCTTAAACATTGTTGCGCTTACATCACTGGTACTATTTCACATGCCAAGAGACTGGACGGAATTCTGAAAACTTACATTGCAAGCTATTTTTTAAATAATTTAGTATAAGGATCACAGCCTTGGCACCAAGGTGGCAATTAAGTCATCCCTGCTGCTGGCCCTATGAAAACTGACTGGGGCTGTTTTTATCACCCGTGCCTTCTAAGCAGCTTTCTACACAATGTGACACCAAAGGCAGAAACCATACTGTGAAAACTAGTACCAGGAAAAGAAAGAAAAGGTCATTAAATAAAAGTCATAATGCACTAAGATTAACCCTGCAGAAAATGACCAGGCAGGCATTGTGTTGGTACCCATATAATTATTGGTGCTAAAGACATTGTCTAATCAAGCATATTTTCCCTATTCAACCAGGAAAAATACACTAACTAGTACTTCAGGGACATCTCACTTCTCAGGACAACTAAACTAATTTTTAAAGATCTTCAATTTGCTTATGAGCAATATTTACACATCCAGTCTTTCTGCCATGTCATATCTGTGAACTTTCAACCCTTGACCCTACTCCTCTCACATGGATGTCTCTCTCCTATTATATGACAAACTTACCCTGTAAAAGCTGCTTATTATCCTGGCAGATGTTTTGATCCTTTTATTCTATAGCTATAGTGCTCCATTTATAAGTTAAATTCTATGGCTTGCAAGCAGTAGTCAGCACAAACATCAGCTGAACCTGGCCACAGGGTGGTCCTTAGGCTTGGCACTGCAGACAGAGTGCCACCCATGGCTTAATGTTACAGGCAATCCCCTTGCAGGCCTGGGCAGGTACAGGAAGGTCAGTGGCTGATTCCAAACTTCAGTATGGTTCCATTTCAGTATGGCTAATGGTTTGTATTTTCTTGCCACTGAAAACATTACCCAGGTCCACTTCTCTTGAGAAAACTTCTGGAAAAACAGCTGACACTAGACTGTATATTAACCACTTGCATGGAATCACCTAGCTGTTTCACTTCTATTTTCTCTTCTAGTTCTGATTATAAATTTGCACATAGCAATTGTTAGTCATACTCCTTTGATTGCAAAACATACTCAGAAATAAAAAGTACAACTCACAAATGCTCCACAACTGTTGAAGTCTGTGCTTTTCAAGTTTAATGAACAGAGAAATCACTTGGAGATCTGAGAGTACAAATTTTGAAGGTCTGGAGCAGAACCTCGACCACTGTATTTCTGACAAGTTCCTCAGAGGTGACTTGGTACTGGCCCCTAGCCCACACTTTGCTTACAAAGGAGCATGTTGTCTTTTTAATGAAGAAAGATCTTTAGTGATGAACACAGGAAGGTCTGTGTGGAGATGCCTTCCTTTGGCTCCCCAGGCACATAAAATCTTGATTCTCTGATGCTAAACAAGGTACAGGCCGGTTGTGCTGGGAATCATGCCAGCTTCCATGTCCAACAGGCATTTTGCTCTCTGCCAGGAAGTTCTTTGGCAGAAATAGGAAATGAACATTTTTCTGGCCAGAATTTTAGATATTTTTCCCTCCCCCAGCCCTTTTTTTTTTTTCTCAGTGAATGCCTTGCAAGTGCCTTTTTGCATACCATGTCAATATTTTTTAAGGTAGTTGCTATGCACAAAAGGCACAACAGAGCACTGACTTCAGTTCAAAAGGCCCAACTCTCACTTTCATTTGTGTCATTTTGTACCTGTGGAGAATTAGATTCTTCATCCATCAGGCAAGAGTGATGTACACCTTATTTCATTCAATGGTGAAACGGTGGATAACTTCTGCACAACTAAACATAATCAAATAAAGAAAAATAGATCAGGCAGGTATGCCCATTGGGAAAATAGTTGGAGTGCATCTTCCAAAGATCAGCTTGTGCCTGCTAACCTCTGCCATAGGAACTGCAGTCACAGACATGCATTCAAAGAAAATGAGAGTACATCATCTACAAGACTGTCCATTAATGCTACCTTTTTCATTTCTTTTTTTATATATTCATTTTGGTATCGAAGAACAGATACCAATGAGACAGTTTCAAATCAAAATAATAGGAAAGATTCAATAATGAACACATTGCAAATAGTTTTCATAATGGTTTGTTTTCGAACAAGGTGCCATACACTATATTCTACTTACAGACACTATTAGAGCAGATGTCTCTAATCAATGAATAAAGAGAATGGAACTGTATACTTATTTTTTAAAACTGAATGATAGCAGAGTTTCAATAATTAATACTTTCTACCTTGTTATCTTCCTAGTGATTGTCCATAGTACTAGAAGCCGACATAATATCTTGTCCAACTTCTATTAGTGCTAATCTTGCTTCTCATAGAATTATGCAGAAGTACTGCATATTTATCCTAACTGTACTGTCTACACAAACATCATGATTCTTCCTTTGTATCCTCCTTTTTTGTCTAGAACTGTCAAAGATGGGCACTCCATTGTCATTCAACCATTATAGGTGCATGAACTCGGTGACACAATCAAACACAGTCTAACAGTCCACAATGATAGTGAGTTATCTGAAGAAGTTGTTGACTATAGTCATTTACAGCTCCACTTACTATTGTGGCCCCATGTTATATATATATCATTTTTATACTTATCTGCTGGATGGCTAAGACTGAGATAAAGCAAGACCTGTATAACAAAAAATGGAGCTTTTGTATCTGATGAGGTCAGTTAAGTCCCCTCAGGATTTAACTTGTAATCCTGTAGCTCACTCTGTAGATCCTTTGTCTGTGTCATCTATGTGGACGAGTCACAGCCATTGCTTGACCAGTTTGCTCTCTGTGAAAGCCAGAGAGAAAGTTTTCTCTCAATGTGACTCTCCTTAGGCACACTATAGATCATCGAGCACATTACTCTGTGGCTCCATATTCTCTTTGATCAGAAAATTAGGAGTACAACTGAGTTCCATGATGTTACAGTACAGGTTCTCCTATGTCCTGAGGTCTCCTATGACCTACCTTGAAAGGCTAAGGCCAAAATGTTGGCTGACCTTGTAGCCCTTCTATTTCTCCAATTTTTGATGTGTGAACTTAGGTTGTTAACCATCCAGAAGAGAAGCTGATTAGTACCCTGCAGCATATGCCATTCAGTTTGACCTAACTATCTGACTCAATTCTTTTTACTTGTTGTTGTACATTTCTATTTGTATTTCTTCTTTTGACTTCTTATAATAGGGAGACTATATGATATTTGCACATGTGTGTCTGGTTTATTTCACTTACAAGTATATGTTCAAGTGGCATCCACTTCAATATAAATGTTTCAAGTTTATCATTCTTTATATCTGAGTAATACTCCATTATATAGAAATACCATATCTTTTTCAACCATTCCTCATGTAATGGACATCTTGTTTGTTTCCAAGATTTTGCTATCACAAATTGTGCTGCTATAAACATAGGTACACATATATCTTTATGATGTGACATTTTCAGTTCTGAAATCTTCTATAATCTCTTTTCTTAGAGTGTTGTAATTTAGCTTCTTGGTGGAATTTTTTTGGTCTTCCAAGTAAAGTATCATGTCATCTGCAAATAGTGATAATTTAACTTCTTCATTACCTATTCTTATTCCTTTTATTTCTCCCTCCTTTCAAATGTCTGCTGCTAATGATTCCAAAAGTATATTGAATAAAAGGGGTGATAGAGGCCATCCTTGTCTTGTGCCTGATTTAACAGTAAAAGATTGCAGTTTTTCCCCATTTAGAATTATATTAGCTGTTGGGTTTTCATAGATGGCTTTCATTAAGTGGAGGTAGAGCCCATCTCTTCCAATTTTCTGTAAGGTTTTGGACATGAATGACTGTTGAACTTTGTCCAAAGCTTTCTGCGCATCAATTGAGATGATCATGTTATTTTTAGATTTCAGTCTCTTACTATAATATATTACATTTATAGATTTTAGAATATTGAACTATCCTTGCATCCCTGGGATGATGTGTGTATGTATGATGGTGTATGATATTCTTGATGATTTGCTGTATTGTATTTGCTGGGTTTTATGAGTATTTTTGCATCTATGTTCATGAGAGATATTGGCCTATAGTTCTCCTTTTTGGTTGTGTCTTTCCCTGGTTTTGGAATCAGTATAATACTTGTCTCCAGAAATGATTTTGGGAGGACTGCTTCCTTTTCAATTTCATTGAAGAATTTGAGGCAAGTAGGGATTAAATCTTCTATAAATTTTTTATAGAATTCAGCTATGAATCCATCAGGACCTGGACTTTTCTTTGTGGGTAGGCTTTTTATTATGTTTCACATTTTGTTGACTTTTATTGGCTTATTGAGAGTTGTTGTATCTTCTTGGCTCAGTTTTGATAATTTGCACCTTTCTAGGAATTGGTTCATTTCTTCTGCGTCTTTTATTCTGTGAGCGTAAAGATTCTCAAAGTAACTATTGATAATCTTGGGAATTTCCACTGGGTCTGTGGTAATTTCACCCTTTTCATTCCTTATTGCTTGCATTTGAATTTTTTTTCCCCTCTTTTTGATGAGGGTGGCTAGAGGCTTATCAACTTTATTTAGTCTTTCAAAGAACCAACTTTTTGATTTGTGGATTCTTTGAACTGTTTCCCTCATCACAATTGAACTAATTTCTGCTCTAATCTTTATGATTTCTTCCCTCACTTGCACTCTGGGTTTCGTTTGCTCTTCTTTTTCTAGATGTCAGAGGTGCAACATTAGGGTGTATATTTGTTCCCTTTCTGTTTTTCTAATGTGTGAGTTCATAGCTATGATTTTTCCTCTAAGAACTGTTTTCATCACATTCCATCAATTCCGCTAAGTTGTGTTTAAATTTTCATTGAATTGTAGATATTGTTGAAATTCTTATTTAATTTCTTCTGTGACCCATTGATTGCTGAGTAGGGTTTATTTAATTTCCATAAATTTATCTGGGTTTTGTGGTTCTGTTGGGCATTTAATTCTAGTTTCAAGCCGGGCGTGGTGGCGCATGCCTGTAATCCCAGCACTCGGGAGGCTGAGGCAGGAGGATTGCTGTGAGTTCGAGACCAGCCTGAGCTACAAAGTGAGCTTAAGGCCAGCCTCAACTGCACAGTGAGACCCTGTCTCAAAAAGACAAAAAAAAAAAAGAAAAAAAAAATTCTAGTTTCATTGCACTGTGGTCAGATAATATGTGTGGGATAATTTCTGTTTTCTTTCATACACTCTAGCACAATTTATGGACTAGTTTGTGGTCTATTTTGGAAAATGACCCATGTGAAGCTGAAAAAAATGTGTATTCAGCTCTGGTTGGGCTGTGTTTGTCCACCAGGTCCATTTGTTCCAAGCTCTGCTTCAGTTCTGCTACTTTCTTCCTAACTTTTTGTCTGGTTGAACCTTCTTTTTGAGATAAGGGTGTGTTAACGTCTCCTGTTAATATTGTGGTCTTAGATATTAGGTTTTTCATGTCCATTAAGATTTGTCTTACATAGTTGGGTGCCTGTGTTTGGTGCATAGATATTTATGAGTGTTACCTCTTGCTCTTGAATTTTTCCGCTGACCAATATATAGTGGCCTTCTTTGTGTCATTTGATTCTTCTTGGTTGAGACTGTCTGAGAACAAAATTGCTACTCCTTTTTTCTGAGGGGCTGGGGCATGTAGTATTGTTTTCCATCCTTTGACTTTGAGCCTATGAATGTCCTTTTGAGTTAAGTGTGTTTCTTGTATACAGTATATTGTTGGATTTTGTTTCCTAATCCACTGCGCCAGTCTATTTCTCTTAATTTGTGAACTGAGTCCATTTACATTGATGGTTACAATTGAAATGATTGTTGACTTGTGATTGTCATATTTACCTGCTGCTCTTTACTCCTTTGTATCCTCTACTTAATTGTTTGTCCTGTTTATTAGGTTCCTTCCATTCTCATTCGTGGAGTTCTGGTCATTGTGGTCCCTCTCTAGAACATTTTTCAGTAGTCTGTGTAGGGCTGGCTTTGTCATCATGAAATTCTTTAGTTGTTCTTTGTCTGGAAGTATTTCACTTCTCCATCAAACTTGAAAGAGAGTTTTGCAGGATATAATCGTCTGAGCTAGAATTTGTTTTCATACAGGACTTGAAGAACTCTGCTCCATGCTCTCTTTGCCTTCATGGTTTGTGTAGAGAAGTCAGCTGTAATTCTGATGGGTTTTCCTTTGTATGTGATCTGCTTCTTTTCTCTAGCAGCTTTCAGTATATTATTCTTGTGTTGGATTTCTGGGATCTTGACTATTATATGTCTCAGTGTGTTTTTAAGTGGGTTGAAGTTATTTGGTGTTCTATATGCTTCAGTTACCTGAATGTTGGATTATTTCCTCATATTTGGGAAGGTTTCTGCAATTACTTCTGCCCATATTCTTTTTATATCATTTGTATTTACTCCTTCATTCTCATTTATGCCAATTAATCTCACATTGTTTATCCTGGCCTCAACTTGCAGGTGATGGATTATTTTTTCCTGCATTCTCATTGTTTTTAAGAGATCCTTTCTCACCTTTTCACTAGTTGCACCAGCATCCTCAATATCTGAAATTCTGCCTTTGTTTTCACTCAATCTGTTTTGTAGACTCGTGAGGGATATTTTTAGATCTTCTATATGTCTTTGACTCTGCTTCATACGTTCTATTTCTTTTCTGTATTGCTCATTCCAGGAATCCATCATATTTCTGATCCCCTCCATTTTTTATCTGTGTCTTCTGTACAGTTAGCTATTAATTCTTTTACTGCAGAGTTTCCAAATTGGGTTTCCTCTATATATTTCCAGAATTGATTCTCTGCTTCAGATGCTATAATTTTAAACAATTCTTTCTTTATTTCAATAATTATTTCTGCTTTGAGTTCCTCTTTACATTTCTGCTGTTGTTTCTTTGCTTCTGATGCTGTTAATTCATACATTTCAGATGCTATGTATCCAAATATTTCTTTTTTTATTTCAGGTGTTAATTCTGGTCTGAGTTCCTCTATACCTTTCTGCTGTTGTTCCTTTGCTTCCATCTCCGTTAATTTATTCATTTCAGCTGAGGTAGTGTCCTCTGCACATATTGGTGGACTTGAGGCCTGAGATTGCATTTTTCTCCTTGTCCTTGTCATTTTGTATAGCACTGACCTCTGACCTTTGGCGTAGAACATAATGATGTTCGGGTGCCAATCTATTAAGTTTGAGATTATCCAGTTATGCCTGGCCTAGATCTAGCTGTTGTGTTCAGTTCCTTTTTGCTGCAGTTCTGGTACAAGTGTGAGCCTGTGGTTCCTGTCTGTTGGGTCCCTGGTCCAGGGAGCACTGCGGAGCACAGAAGCTCTCCCTCACCCTCACCAGGCCAGACAGAAGTGGATCGAGTGTCAGGAGAGTCTCTCTAGTTCTCGCTCCTGTGGTGGGCTTCATGGCATGGGCTCCAGGGAGTTGCCTGGAAGTCGGCCCTGTATGTCTCAGGCCAGGCACTCACTCAGCAGGCTTGGGGACTGGGCCTCTGGGTAGAGCAGCCCACATGGGGAGAAGCCAAAGGGTCTCCCTCAGATTCACCACACACTCACTCAACCGGGATGCTGAGTGTCCAGCCCATGGGTGCTTCTGACATCATAACCAATAGAAACAACTCAGTGCCTACCAATGTATGAATAAGTAACCTGCTGTATACTTGTTTAAGCAGTGTACACAGAATCAAAGCAGAATGCACCACTGCTTGGGTGAAATTTACTCATTAAGGTTAGCAAAACAAGCCTGGTTCAGAATAGTTTGTAGTACATTATTCAATTTATACATGTTTAAGATCATTGATGTCTAAGCTCTGTTGATAACACTCCAATTATGATAGTAATAGTTATGTGTGAGTTGGGTAGGGGTGAGCATTAGAAAAGATGGGGAGAAAGAGATCTGAGGTTTAGAAATGTTCTATGCCTCAATTCCCTTGGGCATTAGAAGGTTGCATACATATGTAAAATTAATGAAGTATATAATTATGATTTATATATTAGTATGATATATTTCAAAGGCTGGGTGCAGTTCCAGGGAGAGCACAGATTTAGGAAGAATGGACTCCTGTTGATGACACCAGCAAAAACCAAAGCCATTTTTTTATTAATCAACTTAAGATTCAAAGCAATGTCAGGTACCCCATCCCTCTTACTTGGTCCAGCACTGGGGCAAAACACTGTGGGCAGTGATGAAAAGAAAAGAAAACAGGAGGCAGTGCAT
Source organism: Ctenomys sociabilis (assembly GCA_004027165.1). Taxonomy (NCBI): domain Eukaryota; kingdom Metazoa; phylum Chordata; class Mammalia; order Rodentia; family Ctenomyidae; genus Ctenomys; species Ctenomys sociabilis. The sequence continues at coordinate 12,593 of PVKA01016696.1, read as the reverse complement.
TAACTAAGAATGATTTTCAACACCAAGGATTCTGCTGAATTCAAGCATTTACAATATTTAAATGACAATGGAATGCCCATCTCTGACAAAACTAACCAAAAAAGTGGAATAGAAAGGAACGACCCTTTTGTATCTGTATATTCAAAATAGTTAGGAGAGATATATAGCTCCATCCTCTTAATTCAATGAATAGTGAGGTTTGTTATAATACTGTTTGAGACAGGATATCATGTCTGCATCTTTTACAGTGAACATCACTATGACAACAATATGCAATGTATTAATTCTTTAAAATGTGCTAGTAATTGGTTTCACACTGTCTCATTGACATTTGTTTCTCAATAACATTATTTAAAAAAAAAAAGACCAAAGATCAGGGTTTCCCTAATTGTGTGCATGTGAGGTGTCTTGGTTATTCTTCTTTCATTGCTGGGACAAAACACCAGCACCCCAAATTAAGGCAAGAAAGGTTTATCTAACTCACACTTGGTGGAGTTAAGTTTCAGTCCATATTCAGCTGAATCCAAGGTAGATTGCACATGCAGCAGCTCATAGTTGTGGAACACAGCAAAGAGCCAAGAGAAGGAGCAGCAGCTGAGGTGGATAGCTAGCCTCTTTCCCCTCCTTACATTTGTAAGCAGATTATCTGCCCCAGGGCAAGTATAGCACTCGTACCCATAAGCCCAGCACTGGATCTAGAATTAATCACAAACTCTAGAAGCTGCTGGATGACTGAGTGAGGCTTTAGGGGGACAACTAGACACAAGCCACAGCATTAGACTTAGTGAGAAACAGAATAAAACAACATATAATGTCAACCCAGAGAGTTACGATCACTAGAAGACTTATTGTATATTTTTTCAGCAGTAAAAACCAGGAAAGTCAAGCTGCATTTTACACTTTAAAGATATCCTATCCTTAGCCTGGAGAGATAGCTTGGGGGTCTAAGCACCTGCCTGGCAAGCGTGAGAATCTGGATTCACTCCCCAATACTGCATGCCCCCTAAAACTGGTTGTGGTGGCACACGCCTCTAATTCTAGGGCTGGGAAGGCTGCGACAGAATCACAATGAGTCTGAGCTCCTAGTGAGACCCTGTTCCAAATAAATAAATAAATATTTTTTTAAAAAAAATTAGAAAAGCCCTATCCTTACATCAGCCAGTTTATGCTTTGTTATTATTATTATTATTATTATTATTTTAAGATTTATTTATTTATTCAGCACAGGATCTCATTACACAGCTCAGACTCATGGTTATCCTCCTGCTTTAGCCACCCCAGTAATGGGATTACGGATGTGTGGCACCATACCCAGGTTCAGTGGTCATCAAGGTACTAGGCCAGCATGGCATGTGGTACTGGGAACTGAACCCCGCTCCTTGTGCTCACCGGGCAGTTGCTTAGACAGCTGGGCTACCTCCTCGGCTGCATATTATTTTTGTAATTAATGATAACATGAGTGCATTTGATAAGGATTATATCCAGTAAAAGTCTTCACTGGAATGCCTGACTTTATTTACATAAAAGGTCAAATTTAAGGAATAAGCCATGCCTCCAAATAAATACCTTGTCTTTGCTGTACTAGTAATTCATACAGATAACTGAGGGCACACTTTTTAAAAGGCAGTTTTATGGGGAAGGGAGGTGGGTTGGATTCTGGATTCCAGTACTATGCTAATGACAAAATAAGTTATCTACCCAGTGCTTATTATGAGAATGAGTTAACTCAAACCTTGCAAGGACTCTCAAAGCAAGCACCATTATTATACCCACTTATAAGTGAGAAAACTGAGAGGCAGCAATGAGTAACTTTCCCAAAACCATGTAACCAATGAGTGGTAAAGGCAGATCTTGATTCAAGTAACCTGACTCCGGGTTCTCCCATCTTACTACTCAGCCTCTACAGAGTTCCTCAGTAGAGACAACAGAGCTCCACATGAACTTAAAGCATTCATAAACTTTTCTGGGGGCTCTCAGTCAAGTTCATAGATCTGCTGTTCTCAGTGTTCTCAGACTCCACTATCTAGGATACAGCTGTGGCTGTCGGTGGCAGGAAAGGAATGACTGATCTCTTGCCTTCTGGACAGGATCCATGGGAGGTTTAGACTAGAAGTTCTCAACTATTTTATGGTTGGAACACATTAAACTATCTTTGGCATATGTGGAAGAATTGGTTTGCACATTGCTACCCTCCAGGCTGGCCCACTCACTTCTAGAATTCACAGAGGACACAGCTTTACAGTGCAATCCAGGCTGCCCAGTATGGGTAGGGGCGAGAACTCTGAGAAGGCAGGGGTTCAAATCTGCAGTCCTCTACTTACTAGCTTCATAAGCTCAAGGAATCAATTAAGTAACTTAACCCCTGTGTTCTTCAGTCTGTATCTGTTAATCATACATAATCATGGCTATTTCCTATGGGAATACGGTAAAGAATTAATTAAAATTTGTACAACATTTGAATAAATGTCTAATAAGCAGTGTTTTTATTTTTTTTTTTTAAGGTTTTTTTTTTTGACAGGGTCTCACTATGCAGCCCACATTCACAGTGATCCTCCTGCTTCCTGCTTCCCTAGGGCTGTGATTACAGGTGCGCACCACCACGCCCGGACTCCATCGCTGGCTCAGCACACCCGAAGGTGGGGCCAGCGCGGCAAGCAGATGCAGCCATCAAACCCTGGCCACTGCACTTACCTAAGCAAGCACTTAGTCTGCTGAGCTATACCACCAGCCCTAAGCAGTGTTTTTAAAGATGAATGTTGTGCAGCATGTGCAACCTTCTTTGGTCTCCATATAATATGCTATTCGTCTTTCTATTATTTTTGATAAATTCCACCCCACTTTACAGAAGCTACACTGCCTAATGACAATCTATTCAACTCAAAATTTTCACCTTCAAGAACAGACATACTATTCATGGTATTAAAACTCAGGGTGGAAATAATTTCATGTATTTGTCAAAATTTCATAACATAGCAGTGGAAGCTGAGATACCCAGCTGAGATGAATGCAGATCTATAAGCCCATAGTCAAGTGTTTAGGGGGAGCTGAGGAGAGAGCTCCCTGGGGTGCTCTTGCTCTGCCTCCCTAGGGCACAGTCAGCCAGTTGTATGTTTATATTTAACTTCAGCTTCATCCCACAGCCTCCCTCTGTCTGTATCTTGACACTTCTTCTCCCCATTAACACACACAACAGAGGCATCCCCAGCTCCTCTCTCACGACTGACCCCACAACCAGCAGAGCACTTGGACTTACCCAGAGTGGGGCCTTGAGTCTGTGCTTTCTTTGTATTCCTGGAGGGATACTTTGTTTCAGTCTTCCTCAACTTTGTTTTATCGGTCTATTTCACCTGGTTTCCTTATAATTATCATTGTCCATCTAGATCACCCTCATTAGATACCAATCATGGTATTATTATTTTTTTTACTTCATTATGAGCCTTCCCACTAATGACCAGTTTTCTCACTTGTTTGTTCTTCCACTTGTTCAGTAAATATACATTTACTGGGCACCTACTGTGTGACAGTCAGTGCATAGCCTGCGGTAGTGAAATGAACTCATTTCATTCATTGGAGAACTTCATGCTCAGCCTCTTTTAATCTGGCTAACATCCTTTTCCCTGATGACCTTCCACAGGGTGCTGATGAGAGCCCAGGGCCCTTCCACAACTCCACATGTACTGTTCTTCCCATACTCAATGCATTTTCAACTGAGAATCCCCTTCCATTTAAATCTAGTAGACTTTAATCATCTGGTAGGAACACAGAAATGGTACCGTCCTCAGCTACAGAGGCAAAACTCTGACCCCTTCCTCTTCTCCCACAGCATCCCTGAGGTTTCTTATTTCCTTCTTTATTATGATGCTGTGATGGTTTCTGTCTAGATGCCCTGCCAAGTCCTCATGTACTCCTAAGTGGGACTTTGGGGAGGTGACTGGATCTTGGGTGTGTGACAGTCTTCTGTGGATCAGTTTCATGATGAGTTTATAGCTGAATGCAATGTTGGGAGGCAAAACCTGGCTGGAGATGGGTCCCCGGTGCAGTAGCCCACAATGCTTTATCTCCTCCCTCTTCCTTTAGTCTTATTCTCTGCTTCCTGTCTGCCAAGCCATGAGGCAATTCCCCTCTGCTATGCCACCTTCCTTGAACTCAACCAGCTATCATCTAAAATCTCCACAAACTTGACAAAATTGTAGGGCCGCCGTTGTGGACATGGACACATATGGCCCTGACCTTCTGCCTTCTCAGTACCTAGGCTCTGAGAAGAAGGGGATGGCACCCCTCATACATCACACACTAGTAGGTATGTTCAGAAGAATAAGCATGAAGCCATGTCCAATTTTAACAACCCACAAGTGGAAAAAGACACAGAAGTCTCAGCAACCAAGCCAGGGAGCAAGTATAGAAGCATCAGTGCATGGAGAGCATGGAACTAGGGCCTGAGTGCCAGCCAGCCTGCATTTCCATGTGGGAAAATACCAGGTTAATAAAAATGTGGGAAAGACAGGAAGGAAGGAAGGAAGAAGGAAGGAGGGAAGGGAAGAAAGGATGGATGGAAGGAAGGAAAGAAAGGTAAATGAATGAAAGAAAAAGAGACAAAGAAAGAAATTACCCAAAGGCTTTTCTTAAACCATAAGCTGTCACTGCAAAACAGATCATGTCAAATATCCTGATTTTGGGTATCATTCTAGGCCTAGCTCACTGATAAATTTCAAAACGTAAAGTACATGCCAAATGAAAGAGAAGAAAGAGGAAGAGAGGGTGGAGGAGGAGGAGGCAGAGGACTATGAGGAAAAGGAGGAGGAGGAGAAGGAGGAGGACAGGAGCAAGCAGGGTGGGAGAAAATGTCTTTTACTTGCTCTAGCAGAGCACTGACTATTTACCAGTTTCCTGGCTATTTTTCACCTATCTCTGTAATTTCGATCCCTCCACCTGCTTTCCTTTTCTCCAAAAACTACATTAATAAAAACAGAAGGAAAAGAAAAAGTCATGTTAATTGCTAATGCCAGTTGGGAAAAAGAAAAGCTCATTCTCCTGTTGAAGTCAGGAAACTCTGCTAGCAATAAACAAAATCCTCTGCAGCAGTTACCTGAACAAGATGGAATTAATGCTGGCATGCTCTGGCCTGAGGGCAGCCTTCTTCCAGCATGGCAGGAAAAGGTGTGGGAGTAGAGAGAAAGGAGGGGTTGAGGCTTCTGAGACTCCCACGCACATGCAGGGAGGAGGGTGGACCTCTGCGGCATGCAAGAGCCCCTCCTAGCTGACCTGGTGCACGGGGCCTGCGGCTAGAGTGCCCTTCCCAGCAGCTCTTCTGTCCCCACCCGGGTCCCTTTGCCTGATTCCCATCTGTCGCCCGTGCCCTGGAATCCCCATCCCCAAGCGAGCAGCAGCCCGGGGGCTCCACCCTGATCTTCGCAGAAACCTCCTCTGGGGGAGCGTGCCTAAAGTGGGCTATGGGGGGGGCCAGGAAGGGTGACGGGGTTCAAAAGCACAGTGCTCAGAAATAATGAGACTGTTCCGCCCCGCTCTGGCTCCTGCCAGCCGGGGGAGCAGAGCGCCCTTTCAGCTCGGGTGTCCGGGCTCAGCAGCTGAAATCACTGGTCACTGAGCGCTGCGAGCAAATTGCTCTGACAAGGCTGTTAACTGCTGTAAGGGTTCAAGGGTGCCGGCCACTAGGTCAGCGGCTGCCAATCAAGAGGACAGAAAAAGCCGCTCATTGAGCCTGTGATTTCTACCTAGGCCGCAATTATCCCTGCCTATTCCTGTACCTCGGCAGCTCCTCTGATTAAACCTGCCTCCCTTTTACATCTCTTTCAGAGTGCGCTTCACACACTAATTAGTCGCCTGCTCTCCACTGAGATGTCAGACCCTCCGTCAATTTATCTCTATTTCAGCCTGCTCGGAGTGACTTCCCCAGTTATCAAAATTTAATCATGCCTTCAAAAATGTTGAAAAGTGGTCATTAGAGGCAAAAGGCCACAGGATACAATATTCATTTTTCTCTATCTTCCAGCCATCCAGCTGGCATCTATAATGGATATCCTGGGGGCTGTGAGAACACGTTGATTTATGCAACCTCGGCCTGGTTCTCACTGTGCTCTGCCGGGCTGCTTGAGAGAACAGGTTTTAACAAGGTCTGAGGTGGGAGGACATTAATCACTGAAGCATTGTATGTGGAAAAGGGTGCTGTGTAGTCAAAGAACCCCCTACAGGAGGGCAGTTAGGGTTTTTTTTTTTTTCCCTCACCACCTTCTCAGTGATAAAAGAGAGTTTGACAATTGATTAGACCTTTCTGTAACCTTGCAGCCCTGTGAAATGATGAGAGAGAGAAGAGGGAAAGAATGATTCTCATACCAATGGTTTTAAATGTGCAATAACTTTATGATTCTTGACTGAAACTGGCTATCAAAATCAGTCCCAACTCAATACCATCTAAAAAAGAAGGTCATTGTAGGAATAAGAGCCCTTTCGGCCGGATGTGTGGAGCCAATCACGGGCTCCAGGGTCCTGCGGTGACTGCTGGCTGCCTCATACGGTGGGTTCTGATAAAAATCACTTCTGATAAATTCACCTCTTCCTGACAACTTGGCTGAAAGAAAGGTTTTAGTTCAAAATCAACAAGGAAGAACTGAAACCTATCTGTAGCTGGGAATCGCTTTTACCCTTCCATTTTCTTTCAAAACTGCCCCACTTTGCTCTTTTGCCTTTTTCATCTCTGCACATTGTCCCTAAGCCCAAGGAAAGCAACAGCAGACATTGGAACCTCCATCTCTCTGCAGCAATGGCAGGATGCTAACTTGCCCTCGTCCGCCTCCCCTAACCCTCGATGCCCACATCACTCCCTGACATTTCCCACCACGGATCCAGGAAGCAGTGTCCTTGGTATCACAGAAAATGCCAGGTGATTTTCTGCCCTTTTGATCCTTCCTTTTGCCTCCTTGAAGCACGTGGCTACAGGAGAAATAAGTCAGATAAAAAGCCTTTAGAGAGGTTTAGGAAGGCACGTGGCAGAGAGGGTGTCATGGGGTTTAGCTGTGGGCTCTTCGCACCCCTTGCCTGCTTCCATCCACTCTCACATTGGAAGGCCCCAAATGACTAGATATTTTTGAATGCCCCAGAATCTCAGCCTAGGCCTGTCCCAGTGAGAGGACAGTCAGATACAGAATAATTTGGAGATATTCCTTAACCTCCAATTGGGAGGCTGAGAGACACAAAGGAGTTTCTTTCTTTTAGTTTGGAGCTGAAAGGGAGGCAATCCACTTGAACGATATGCCCAGGTCTGATCTCTCCCAGACACCAGTCTAGGAGGGGATTACGTGTATCACAAACCAGCAACAGACCACACTAGAGAGGAGGGGGACAAACAGAAAGAACACTAAATGTTGGCTCACTTGTTTTATTCTCTACCTATGTAACATACACTGTCCCCTTATGAAATACAGAAAGGAAATAACAGGGATCTGCCAGTGGTAACTTGAAATACAGAAAAATAGTAAGAAAGGGTTGTGCACATTTGCTGTAAGGTGGTGCTTTGATTGAGTGTGGGCCCCAAACTATTGCCTTTGGGAGCCAGTTATGACACATGCCACACATCTCTGCCACATTTGTTTTCAAGTTTGAAACCTGTCTTAAGAGTCATGTTTTACACTTGATTTTCCAATCCATAATAATTGCAATCCCACAGTTTTGTTTTCTTAATCCCTATTCAACATGGACAATGGTCTCTCTCTCTCTTTTTTTTTTTTTTTTTTTTTGGTAAGATATCATACTTGTAAGATATCCATCTTTGCCACTTCTGGATCTATTACAATCTGAAAATCACTGGACAGAGTCCGTTTTACCATTTGCTCAAAACACAACCCCCACCCCAAGAAAGGAGAAAGTGCACACACTGAAAACAAACTGTAGAGCTCACAGGTGCAGCGTAAGACAAGAATACTGCAGCCCACTGCAAGGAGAGGGAAGAGACTCTCAAGCTTTTGAATCCATTGGAGAAAATAATTTCAAGGAGTAAAATGGAAAGAGAACCGTTTCGCATTATTAGGCTTCTTTTGTAGGTCTCATAGTTCTAGATAAAAAAGAGCTGGGGAGATAGTGCAGTGCTCTAAGCACCTGCCTGGCAAGGGCAAGAACCTGGCTGCAGTCCCCAATGCCAGCCCTAGAACCCCAGGTGTACTGTGTTAGCCACCAAAGCTGGGTATGGTGGTACAGGCCTGTAATCCCTGCACTAGGGAGGCTGAGACAGGAGGATCACTACAAGTCTGAGCTCTGCAGTGAGATCCTATACCAAATAAATAAATAAATGATTATAAAAAACAGAGGACTTTTTTTTTTTACATAATCTGCAATGTATGGGATAGAAAAATACAAACTTCTAAATTTAAATTCATAAGCAAGTGTAGGGATGGGGGTTCAAGCCCCAGCACCACACACCACACTGATTCCACCCCTGGGGTCACTGAGCCAGCCACAGAGACCAGGCGTGGTGGTACATACCTGTAATCCCAGTGCTGGGGAGGCTGAGACAGAAGGATCTCTATGATTCCAAGCTGCATAGTGAGATCCTATACTAAATACACAAAAAATTAAATGAATAAATTTAGATACAAATTAGAATATCTCATTTATTTTTCAGTAACAGTCTGATTTTATTTACTCTACCAAGATGACTGTTTCTATTTTATTTGTGAAAAGGAGTGGCTTTAGAACTTGGATACCTACATTGGAATCGCTTAACAGCCCCTCTGCCCTCAGCAAGTGCCTTTGATACTTTCTTAGTGAATTTTCAGGGGTTCAGAAAACTTGGATGAAAAAGAATTACACACCCATTTTCACCACCCTTTATCTGTGATTTAGTATTTCAGTCAATTATAAATGTCCACAAAAGGACGCACAGGCTTGGTAGTATTCACAACCTTGTCACCAATAAAAATGACAGGTATTTTCACACCACGTAACATTGGTTCCACATAGCTCACAATATCATTTAAATTTATCTCTTCTTTGAAACTAAAACTGTCATTAGGTCAGCTGCTAGATCTCATTACTTATGCATACACAAAGGACATATATTACTATTTTGTACATTTTAATATTCATAATGGTATTTCTGTATAATTGATTTCCTTTGAAACTCTATGAGATTGTTTGTGTTTTGTTTTGTATTGTTTTGTTTATACTGGAGATTGAACTCAAGATCTTGCACTTGCCAGGCAGGTACTTAAGCCTCAGAGCTATCTCCCTGGCCCTCTATGTATTTTGTAGTATGTGTTATTGCTTATGTTTAGATGCCCTCCTAAAGCTTTGTGTAGTCATAAGTAGGGCTTGTTCAAAGGTACTGCATTTAGAGTACGTGTTACTGGGGCTGGTTTGGGGTGCAATGCTGGGATCAAGGGCACTCGGATTAGGGGTGTGAGCGCTACTGCCCTAAGTAGCCTAGATAAGGTACAAGGATAGAAAGAGCTGTGTTCAGCCCTTATTCCTTCGCTATACTCTTGCCCCCATGAAATGTTTCTCTTTTGCCATACCTATCTGCCATGCACAATCCTGATTTGGAGACAGTCACCTACAGACTGAAGTCTCCACAAAATGTAAGCCAAAGAAAATTTTGCTTTTTTAACTTTGGGAGTCAGGTATTTTTTTCTTAGTAACAGGAAAAATAATTAAGACAATATGTATTGACAACACTACTCTACAAAGGCTTTCATGGGTTTTTGAAATTCTGGAGTCCATGACACCTAGAGAGGGGGAGAGAGAGAGAGAGAGAGAGAGAGAGAGAGAGAGAGAGAGAGAGAGAGAGAGAGAGAGAGAGAGAGAGAGAGAGAGAGAGAGAGAGAGAGAGAGAGAGAGAGAGAGAGAGAGAGAGAGAAATGGAGAGATGGAGTGACAAAGAGAGATAAGAATATTGGTTGAGAATAGATTTTGATATTATCCCATCTTCTATTATATTTAGGTAGTGGGAAGAATAGGTTTTGGGGACACTTCAGATATGTGTTTTATAAAATTCTGCTTTCTTGCTCTATATGCCAGTCAAGCAATCAAAGTACATATTTTTTAAATCTCTTGGTGATCAGAAGCACATTACAAGTTTCAATATCTAAATGTTATGTCTCTTTCATGGAATCACTTGTCAAAACAAAACAACAAACATTCACAGAAAGCATAATAACTAGGTTGACCATATTATTTATTATTTATACTAAGAGCTTTGGGAGTAAAAGGGTTATTAATTAATTCCAGGACAACAGGTGCAAGCTGGCACTATTCTCAATACCTTATACAACATAAACAGTCATCCTAAGAATGATTTGATTCATGTAATATGAACAGAATTTTTCTCTGCTTCCACTGTTGTGCCATTCGACCAAGGCCACTGATCCTAAACTACAGATATGGGGAAGACTTTACTAATCAGACCTTCAAAACTCTGTTGTGAACAATCTTAACCATAGGATTCCAGATCTGACTTAAGTGAATTCATGGAGGACAGGTGGCTATGAGAGTGATCTGGCTGAGACACGTCACCTATTGATCCCCAGGACTGAATTGGCTGATCTTTCTGGCTAGGCTGGTGTCCCCCTTCCTCCCTCCAGGCCCATGTGCATTGCTCCCCAAGCTTCAAGCTCAGTTGAGCATGAAAAGCACCCCTGATCGAGGAGAACTATTTCTCAGTCAGGGGCATACGAGTAGCTGTGTTCCCCTGCTAGAATGTCCAAACAAGCTCTTGAGATACAGGGCAGAGTACTTGTCTGAGGCTTCAGTAGCAATATTTTAATTTATCCATTTGAATAAATGCAGTGGATTACCTAATATTATAGTATATATATATATATACATATTTTTTGTATATAATAAATTTATTAATCTATTATTCTCTACTATGCTACTGAAAAATAAAGAATGCAGTGGATATTATTGGGAAATGGAGCTACAATATATCCAACCTGCCACCACACAAATCATTTTATAACATAAATAATTTAATAGTAAAATAGCAAAGGAGATATAAAGCACTATGAATTATAGCTGCTAAGTGTGAGTCCCTATTACCTCTGTGTGGGTGACTGTTGCATATTCTTTACCCCAGCCCAATTTCATGAATTTCCACCTCACCACTTCTGGCCTACACGCTTCCCTACCTCTCCTTGCTTGCGTCATGTGTTTCCTTAAAAATCACTGGAAGTGTTTCAGCAGCATGAGGACCTGCCATCTACTGTGGACAGGAAATAAGTGGGAAATACAGCAAAATTATTGCTAAGGTTCCTGAAAACTTGAAGACACCACAACTTTGAAGCAATAAACAAGAATATGCTACTTAAAATATATTTGAATACATTTCAATACCTGATTCCAGCTGTTACATTAGCAATGTGTCAAGACTATTAAAGCCTCACCCATCAAATGGCTTCATTGTAGAGTCTTCTCTTTCAAGAGATCTGGGAGGTGAAGATAATACAGCAGAAGACTCCTAACACCATGCCAAGCAAGACTTATTCTCCCATTTGAAAGCAAAACAAAGAAGTCATTGAAAAAACTATCCAGAAATGAAGCTCAAGATCCTAAATTAACTATAGGAAAGACAAAATACAATGTTTTTCAGAGAATTAGAAATGCCTATTGCGAAGAAAGTGTGATAGGTATATTTTGCCATGTTTTCCACTCAGTTCAACTAAAAATATTGGACACTATATGTAAAAGAATGAAGATTCTGGAAGTTATTTAGGGCCCTCAGTCTCCAAGTAACAACTTGGTGGAGCTTTTCCTTGGGATTTTTGCCTACACTGAAAGCAGAAGAAGCCACCAATCAAGAAATAGCAAAGAGAATAGACAACAAAGGCCCACGGAAAAACCAGTGCAACTAGCCAAAACTACCAGGAAAGGAACATCCCAAGGAATAGACAGTAATCATTGTACAACAGCCACACCTCCCAAAATAAAATCATAATGCTGTGCCTCATCTATACTAGCCAAAGTTAACGGGAACCTAGACTTCCATATTTGAAAGGTTGTGCCAACATGTCCCAAAAACCCTACCAGAGAGTTTTAAACTTCAAGCATGGAGCTAGGACACTTATCTCTCCTAGCTGCTAGCAAATTCTGCACTCTGTTCTACCAGTGAAGACCACATAGGAAGACTGGACTTCCATTCCCATTAGTCAGTAGCAAAGAAACTGTCTACCTGCCCTTCAGGATAGTGTCAGAAAACTAATAGTGAAGAGGGGAGACTTCAATTCTCCACCACTGTATCTGTAGAGACCACCTGGGAATAAGACTCTCAACCCCTCCCAAGCAGAAACAAACAAATGCCCTGTGGTGTTCACAAAGTTGGAGCTGGGAACTTGAGCTTCTGCCTCATTTGAGCATCAAAATGATGCTACTTTTCTCCTATTGCATCCATGTCATGCAAAGCTAGCTAAAATAGAAAACAGGAATCAGGTCTAAACTATAAATCAAATCCTATCATAATAGCGATGACCACTTGAATAAAAGTATTCAAGTGTCTATCAAAAGAGTCTGGTTATACCAAGCTCCAGGAAGTTCTAAACCTGGATATAAATGCATCAGAAAATATATAATGATAATCTCTTCTTCTTCTC
>PVKA01016695.1:0-47364 GCA_004027165.1 Ctenomys sociabilis | reverse complement strand
TTTTTTTTTTTTTTTTTTTTTTTTTTTTTTTTTTTTTTTTTTTTTTTTTTTTTTTTTTTTTTTTTTTTTTTTTTTTTTTTTTGTGTCTTTTTTGAGACAGGGTCTCGCTATGCAGTTCAGGCTGGCTTTAAGCTCACTTTGTAGCTCAGGCTGGTCTCGAACTCACAACAATCCTCCTGCCTCAGCCTCCCGAGTGCTGGGATCACAAGCATGCGCCACCACGCCCGGCTCAAGCCATGATCTTTTTAACTACTGGCAACTCACTGTACCTCCTCAGCCCCTCAGCCCAGTGCATCCCTCGCCCAGGGGCGGGCCTCACTCAGAGCCACTGAAATGCAGTGGCCAGTATAGCTGCCTGGAGTCCCTGAAAACAGAACCTTACTGGATTCCTTCAGATAAGGTTGGAAGGATTCAGCCCCTCTGTGCTCACTGCCAAAGCTAGAGAAGATGATCAGGCTGGACTCCACCATAAAGATTTATGGCTTGGACTGGAGAGATAGTTCAGTGGTCTGAGTGCCTGCCTGGCAAGCACAAGGACCTGGGTGCAGCCCCAGAGCCCCAGGCATGCTGTGCTAGCCACTGAAACCAGTCATCTGTAATCCCACTGACGGGGGAGCTAAGGCAGGAGGACCACTATGAGTCTGAGCTGCATAGTGAGACCCTGTAGACCCTGTACTAAAACATACACACAGACACACAGACACACACACACACACACACACACGCAGAAAAAGATGTAACTCATCACAAGGGCTGGGAGGCCCAACTGAGGAGGAAATGCCACAGCTGGGCTGTTGTGGTTCATATCTAGCTGTTTCCCCAAAGCCTCATGCAGTCACTGGGGGAAGCTTCTAGAGAATTATTGTTAATCCATAATCCAAGGCTGGGATTATGGGTATGAGTGCTATGCCTTCTCTGGGGCAGAGAGCCTGAATGCAAATGTAAGGAGGGGAAAGAGACTTGCTAGCTGCCATGGCTACTGCTCCTCCCTTTGCTCTTTGCTGTTTTATGCCACCATGAACGGCTGCCCTCTGCCATGTGGCACTCCGCCTTGGAGCCAGCTGAGTATGGACTGAAACCTCTACTAGCTATGAATTAAACGAGCCTTTCTTTCCTTAATTTTGCGTGTTGGATCTTTTGTCCCAGGAATAAGAGAAAAGTAGTTAAGGCTCTGCTGTGGGTGGCTGTGAGTCCAGAAGCGCTGGGTTTGAGGATGGACTGGCCTATTCAATCCACAGGCACCCGCACCGGAAGTGAGAGAAGCCCGTAGCCCTGCGGTCCAGGGCACCTGCGCCAGCCCTTGTGGCTTCTCTCCCTGTCCTCTCTCTACCCTACCCAGCTCAAGTATCGCATTCAAGTTGGGATCGGGAAGCAGAGAGGAGCAGAAAAGCAGAACTAAGGATGAGAACATTAGACATCCTTTGAGGAAGCTCAGTCTTACGTACTCCTAGACCAAGTGTGAGCTTCAAGTGGCATCTGTGCTGGAGAAGTGGCTCTAGGAGACATGGCTTATGTGGCTGTGGTTAGCGTTGCTTCTATAAGTCAAGTGGACAGAGTGTAAAAGCTCTGTCCTAAGGAAGGGAAGACAGGTATGGGGGAGATGGGGAAGAAGTGGCCAAGAGAGGCAAGTATCACCCTGGATGGAGAAGGTGTTTGGTGAGGGGCCGCCCATGGCCAACACAGCCATAACCATATGGGTTTGGGCCCTCTCACCGCAAGCCCCCACTCTCACACATGCACACCCACCCACCGGGCCCTTACACACTGTCCATGCACATGGCCGCACACTCACCTGCACAGTTTTCCCAGCCTTCTCCATTTCCACTCTAGAGGAAGGAGCGCCTTGCCCCTCAGTCTGGACTCTAGCCTGGCTCAGCCATGCTGTCTTCTCCAGGCTCTGTGGCCTTGACCCCATTGTACCCCTGGCCCCACTCATCTGTGAGGGCCCAGAACTGGGGATTGTGTTTTCCCATACTCTGCCCCAGTGCTCAGAACAGTGCTGTGGGGCATCCCCGAGTATGCAGTGCTGGTACAAGGAGGGAGGCAAGACAGGTACTATACTGCTGCAGAGATCCGCAACTGTTACCTTGTAAGATGTAGAAGACTAATGGCATAGAGATGGGAGCAAGGAGGGGCTGGGTGTCCACCAGTGACCATCCCACCAACTTTCCTTTAGTGACCTTAGAGAATCTCATTGTGAATGACACAGGCACACACTGATATGGGGCTATACAAGGACCTCAGCATAGCCAGGTGCTGTGGCCCCTAAAGCTGCACAGGTGAGTGGGAGACCCAGGGGTGCTATCAGGCCTGGCCTGTGCTTCACCCTCAGCCTTGACCCACAGCTTCCAGCCCTGAGAACCACAAGCACACTGCAGTTTCACCTGTCCTAGTCTCACACCTGGGTGCAACAGGCGGGTTCAGAGAGGACACCCTAGTTCCAGCCTACAGCCTTCATAGGGACCTACCTCCGGGCTGTGTGTCTGGGTGGTGCCTGCATCCTGAGAGAGCAGGAGAGAGTGTGTCACTCCCATCTTGGCCCCACTGCACTCAGCATCACATACGAACTGAACAGGTCTTGCTAAGAGTTGACTAGGACACAGCAGTGACCTTCAGACACACTCTTACTCTGACAAGGCTTGTGTTCTACTGGGTGAATTCACACAGTGAGCAGGCCAACAAGGAGGTCAGGTATTTGGATCTGGCAATCAGGAATGAGGTAGGAAAAAAATATTGATTATTTGAGGAACATGCACAGGAAGTTGATGAGGACCCCATCTCCTCTGTGATGATCAGAGGAGGCCTTGCTGAGTGAGGCCACATGAGTAGAAGCTGCAGAGTTGGGAAGCTGGGCCCCCAGAGAGCTTCAGAGAGCAGCCCAGACAGAGGACAGAGCACGCACAGGAGGCAGCTAGAGCCCTGGGGACCCAGCCATGTGACTCCATGGCCTCCTGGGAAGCCCTATAGAAGACCCCTATAGAAGTGCTCTGATCCCCTCTGATCCCCAGCTCTTCCTCTGCCTTGGCACAACAACTCAAGTGGGTGCTGTGACCCCTGACCCTTTCTGTCAGGGTATTCTCACTGGGGAGTCGAGTGTGGCAGCAGGACAAGAGAGGAATGGGAGGTCTCAGAGCTTACGGTCCCCTCTGCCTTGTCTTCCAACTTTGGTCACAGGTGTCAGCCTGTTTTACAAGCCAAACCCGACTGGCAGATGGAGCAGAGCAGGTTCATCCATCGGTTCCCTCGGCAGCCATGAATTGTCCACACTGACGTGTGGGTACCAGCTCTCGGCTGTGATAAGGTAACGTCCAGCTCTCTCGGAAAATGCTGTCTCGTGAGAAGCAACCACGCTGTTGATTCCTATACTCCCACTGGTAACCATCTCCCCCTTTTCTGTGACACTTTTTTAAACACAGGTGGGAACCCAGAGAATGCCCTGAAAAGGCCTCCTCTGCGGTAGAGGGACACATGGGGCGGAGCTGGACTCTCACTGCGAGGGACCCAGTGCTCTATCAGACAACCATCTGACATTATAAACAGAAAACAATGCTGTTCTCACTGAGCTCACATTCCAATAGGCAGAAACGAACAGCTAACAAATGCAAAAATACATGTGCAGGCATAGGAGATGTGAAAGAGAGGAAGAACGCTTAAGGTAAAATAAAGAGGTGGTGGCCCGGGCTGGAGTGCAGGTGACCATTATCAGATCCTTCCAGTTGGATAACTTGCAAGTGAGGATGAGCGTGGTACGATGTGATTAACGAAAGAAAAAAAATGAGTAGGCTCTGGGCCTTGGCCTGCTTGTCTACCTTCAGAGACAGTGGGATGCTGAGTCCTACAGCCTCAGGGGATTGACAACGCAAGCACACCCAGATACCCTGAGAACTTCCTGGCCTCTCCATGCTCTGCCTTAAAGCTTGGCTTGTGCTTAGTTCCCAAGCAGAGTGCATGTCCTTTTCCTTTGAGACCCTATTCGTGGAGCTGCTGTCACTGAGCTCTGAGACCTCCCATTCCTCTCTTGTCCTGTTGCCCCACTCAACTTCCCAGTGAGAGTACCTTGACAGAAAGGGTCAGGGGTCACAGCACCCACCTGAGCTGTTGTGCCAAGGCAGAGGAAGAGCTGGGGATCAGAGGGGATCAGAGCACTTCCATGGGGGTTTAAGCTGAAAGATGGGAGGCTGGAGTCCTTCCGCAGCACCATTAGAGCACCCTGGTCCCACCCCAGCTGGTCCATCCTGACAATAAGGAAGTGAAGTATCTCCAGTGGTGAAGTCCCACCAAAGGGGAAGTGCTCAGCTATGTTTGGAGGTGGTGTGGGGATATGTGTGGGACTGTAACTCCGGGCCCTATAGGCAGGACCAGGTCCCTAACACACAGGCATGGATGTGCCCAGCCACCCAGAGTGAGAGGAGCCAAGGCTACTGACGACAGGGCCGTCTGTGCCAGCCTGTGTGGCTTCTCTCCCTGGGCATCTTGCATCCCAGCCAACTGAGCATCACACCCAAGATAGATGGACCAGGGAACAGGGAGGGGCAGGAAGGCAGGACCAGGCATGTGGACGTGGCTTCTCTGTGAGGTAGAGCCATCACATCCCTAGGTGCAGAGAACTTCTGTGCTGGAGGAACGACTCCATGGCACACGAGTGTGGCTGCTTGCAGTTCTTCTCCTCTTGCAGATCCCAGGTAAGTGGTGCTGACCTTGGGAAGTGGAAGCCGTGGCCTGAGTGAGGGAGGGCAGGGGCAGGACAGCTGATAGAGCAGGTGGGTGAAAGAGAGAGGGCGGAAGGTAGAGGAACGGCCACAGCTGGCCACCAGGCTGCAGTGTGCAGAGGGGAACCGAGCCCTGTGCACCCCTAACAGAGTCGGGAATGGGTCGGGGGGGGGGGCGCCGGTGAGTCGCAGTCATATTCATACAACCCGAGTGACATCTTGGTTCAGTACACACAATATACACACACACAGTCAGACACAGTGGCATGCACACATGTGTGCACATACACACAACCACACAAACCCACACAGAGTTTTCCCATGTGCCCTTCCCACCTCAGGGACATCCCTCTCCCTGTTTCCCCCTCTAGAGGAGGTTGTTCCTCATCCTCACTCCCCACTCCTGGGTCTGACAAGGCCTGGAGGACCTGACCTGCTGCCCCTGATCCTGCCCGGCTGTGAGGGCCCAGAACAGGAGCTTGTGTTTCCAGGCAGCACTGTGAAGGGCATTGTGGGGGATCCTTGAGTGTGCAACACAGGTGTGAAGAGGAAGGTAGGGCGTGTGTCTAGTAACGGTGCATAAAAGCACTCTTGGCACTGTGTGCAAAGAAGCAAGGAGTAGGGGCTGGGGAGATGGCTCAGTAGAATAAGCACTTGCCTGGCAAGCACAAGGGCCTGAGTTCAATCCCTGGTTCTGGAAAAAAAAAAAGAAGAAGAAACAAGAAGTGACTGAGTGACCATCAGGGCCCCATCTTGCCAACTGCAGCTTCGCAGTGACCTTGGACACTGAAGGACCTTACCCTGCAGGATGCAGTCAGGCTCTTACCTATCTGGGGTCCATACATAAAGCATTTGGTGACTCTCTCTGAGTGATGTCCCTTTCCCAGGTAAGCAACCCTTGTACCAGTGCCAGGACTGCCTAAACTCTAGTGCAAAATTTAATGGAGAGACTGTGACATTTTAGCTGTTAGTTGGATTCAGGCTTCTACTTACTAAATCTCAACCTTGTCTTCTTGTACAGGGGAGATTTTTTTAAAAAAATAATTGTATTGAGAAATAAATAGCAATGAAACTGTTTCAAAACCGATTAGTAGGGCAGTTTCAATAATTGACACATTGCATATTGTTGTTTTAGTGGTTATTCATTGTACAAGATGCAAACATGATATCCCATCCACACACACTATTGGAACAAATCTTTCTATTCATTGAATTAAGGGAAAGTAGCTGTATATCAATCCTATTTTCAATATATAGATATTAAATGGTTGTTCATTTATAACCACTTCTTTTGTTTAATTTTGTCAGAGATGGGGATTCCATTGTCACTTAAATATTATAGGTGCATGAATTCAGCAAAATAATCCAAGATAGTCCAGTAGTCCATAATAGCAGTGGGTTATCCATTGGATTGGCGATGTCAGAAGTTGTTGACCTGAGCCTTTTAGAGCTCAGCATATTATTATGGCTTTACTTTTTATACTTTGTTTTTATACTTTTCTGCTGGATGGTTAAGACCAGGATAAAGCAAGACCTATATAACAAGAAATGTAACTTTCATATCTGACAAGGCCAGTCAAATCCCAACAGAGGAGATTTTAACGGGCTACTCCTCCATTTCAGCTCCAAGGACACTGTGGCAAACTGACAAACACCAAAGATTGCTGAATTTCAAGTCCAGCTGTCCCAATCCTGGACCTCCTCTCCCCTCCACTTATTGCTATCTCACCGCTTAGACCAAGACTGACCTTGGCGCTGGGGTTGGCCATGATTGAACACACCGAGGCCTATGCTTTCACTGACCACAGCATCTGTTGTATCAGATAGAAATAAATTAGTGAAAACTACATAGAGCATCAAGGTCAGAGTACTTAAAATGAGATAAAATGAGGGGTCACTGGGCCATAGGGACTAGAAATGAATGGACAAGGAACAGATGAGGAATGCCCTCTGTATACACGTAGATTAGGAAAGCTCCAAGCTCAGGAAACAGCAAGAGCAAACACCCTGGGCTGGGTGGACCATTGGGCTCCAGGAATATCTTCCCGTCTTTTCTCCCCATCTGAATGGGAAGTGAACAGTTAGTATTGGCTGCCAGAGTCCTCTGGAGGTTAGAGGCCTTAGAGATTCATTCCTTCATCCATTCTGCCAAACTCCGGTCCAACACACGGCTGCTCCACCCTCAGAGCTGGGGAAGGAGGCACAGCAGAAGAAGCTGCCGCCCCACTGCCAACTCAGCCCCGGAGCGGGAGGTTGTGGAAAGTGAAAGCTCGTGCTGCCACTGCCACTAGGCATGTTATGGGAGGGCAGAAGAACTTGGTACCTGGTGTGGGTTCTAAGCTGAATGTTAGCATAGTACGTTACGGTACCTTTGTGGACCGCAAAGAGGGAAGAGCTCGTTTGCTACACCCAGAAGAGGCCATCCTGATAACAAGGAAATGACTCTTGTTCACAGGGGGCGGGAGGCCCTTCCCCTCAGGGGAAGTACTTTCAGTGAGCTCTGCTGTGATGCAGGCACTGGTATGTGTGGGCGTCTGTGTTTATGTCAGGCAGTCAGCTGCAGGTTGTGGAAAGGGGGTGGCATCTTCAGCACAGGGACTCTGAATGTGCCAAGTCACTAACTGAGGAGCCCCTGTCATGGAGGTGCAGGGGCACGAGCACTGCTGTGGGCAGCTTCTCTCCCTGACTGGCTTCACCCCACATATCTCCAGCATCACATCCGGAAACAGTAAAGCAGGAAGCAGAGAGAGGCAGAAGAGCAAACCCAGGGATGCATTCCTGAGCTCCTTCTGGGAGGAGGCCTCGTTCTGTCTCCTTCTGGGTATGGCCTTGGGACAGGTGACTTCAGTGCTAAAGAAATGCTTCCAGGAGACAAGGCTCTGTGGCTGCCTTCAGCTGTGCTCCTCCTGCAGGTCCCAGATGAGGGGGGCCAAGACTGGAACTGAAACTCCATGCTGAGGAGGCAGGGAAGGTGCGGCTGGAAGGGGTGATGGTACCTGATGAAGGGTGGGAGGGAGGGCAGAGGAATGGGTGGGAGTGGCCAGCACCTGCCTCACACTCGAACTGCACACCCACCCACCCACATACACATGCAATGCAAACGAACAGATATATACATACACATAGCCTCACCCATACGTACATAGTGTTTTCCTACCTGGCCCTGTGCATCGCCATGGAAACCGCTCTCCCCATTCCCACTTCTAGAGGAGGGAGCTGCCCCCACCTCAGTTCTGACTCCTAGGTCTGGCACAGCTGGCCTCCCTGGCTGTCTCCTCTAGACATGAGAGCCCCAAGGACCTGACCCCACCCATTTCTGAAATACAAAACTGGGGCTTTTCTTTTCCAGGCTGTTTTCTCCTGAGCGGCCCCACCACTGTGGTGGGCACCACTGGGCAGTCCCTGAGTGTGCAGTGCCGGTACAAGGAGAAATACAAGACACATGTGAAGTACTGGTGCAGAACACCACTTTTAATAACATGTAACAAGATTGTGGAAACTGATGGCTCAGAGAGAAAAGTGAGAAAGGGCCGAGTGACCATCAGGGACCACCCTGCCAACCTCAGCTTGACAGTGACCTTGGAGAGCCTCACACTGCAGGACACAGGCTCCTACTGGTGTGGAATTGGTATACTATGGCAAGGTGATCTTACCTTCAGGGTCATAGTGTCTGTTCTCCCAGGTGAGCCTGTTCTCATCAGCATCAGAGCTACCTGTGCCTGCGCCTGGTCATTCCCTTCCTGAAATAATGCAGGGGTAGGAAATAATGCTGGAGTAGGGGTGACTCAGCTGGATGAGTTAGTGACTCAGAACCCAGTGTGTGCATGTATGTGTACACATGTGTGTGTGTGTGTGTGTGACTATCTGCCTGTCTTTCTGCTATGCCTGTATGCACATGTATACAGATGTATATTTGTGTACACACACACAAATCCCCACGGGAACATTTCCGCTGTTTGAGGTCCTCTACTAGAGCCAGCCTGACTGCCTCATCAGGTGTTGGCGGGGCCAACACTGAGACCAGGCCGGGCCTCCTCACTGACTGTTCCACCTCAGGTCTTATCCTTTCTCGCTTCTAGCCTCACTCTGACTCTATGTCCCTGTGGGACCCTTAGCAAATCTGCTCCATGCTATCAAAGCTGTCCTGATGTGGGCCTTGGAGGAAACTTCCCAGCTCTGGAAGGCTCTGAGACATCAGTGTCACCATTTGGGTCCTAAGTGGCCACCAGAGGGACACAAGAAGGAGCTCAGACCCCTGTGTGTAACTTTCTTTCATGGGAGACCAGGCCCAGGCCCCAGGTTGCTCCACCTCCCCACTCTGGGCACCTCTTCTAGGCTCCCCGTCGCATGGGCCCCGGTGCTTCTCTACATCTGCAGATCACTGATTCATCCTTAACACTCATCTTGTTTCCTAGGACCCAAACCCAGTAGCAGTCTCTAAGGGCGGGTAGACTGCCTATGGCTGGAATTCTGAAATTGTTTCTACTTCCTTTATCTAAATTCTCACTTCTCAGCTTCAGTTCCCTCAAGAATAAATTTCCTTCTCTGCCCTTCGTGGGTTCATACTGAAGGGTGGGAAACCAATGTTCGTTGATATGGCTGGGTCTGAAAGGAACATCACTGCCTACCTGGCCTTGGGTCAGGCCACTCTCCATGGGTCTACCAGATGTCTATTTCCCTTGAGCTTTGTCCCTGGTTATTTCTTCCCCAAGGAGAACTGTTTAGTGATCTGTTTGGGACCATGGGCCTGGATGCCTGTGTGGTGCTCTGGGGTCCCATTGTCCATCATGGATAACCCCACCACCCTGTTCACATGGAGCCCCATTCAGCTATCAGCCCTGCCCCAGAAACCTGTTTTTCCCAGTTCTCTGCATCAATTCCACCTCAGTAGCCTGGGACAGGGTGAGGTACATGAGCCCTGCAGTAGACTGAGCAGAGTAAATACACTCATCATGCTTGTCCCCAGGAAGGATAAAGAAGGAATACTAATGTTTGGCTGGCATTGAATTAGACCTGGTATCAAGGACCTATGCAGATGCTCAAATCGCCCTGCTTAGCAAGCCTTTTGTCATGTCTCATAGCATGTGGCCATAGGGCACTTGTTGATGGAATGACAGTAACAGCCCTGATCAGACCTAGATATGACCCTAAGACTTGTTCAGTAAGAGCATGTATCCACCTTGCCTAGTGGCCACATGGTTGACAGTGAGTGGGAGACTCTGGGGATGTCACTGGACCTGACCCGTGTTCCATTCTCAGCCACAGTTACAACTGCAGCCCCCTACCTTAAGAGTATCACAAGCTCCATGGGACCTGCCCTGTCCATGTATGTGCACACCTGGCCCAGAACCACCAGAGAGGACACCTCTAGCCCCAGCCCACAACCTCGGTAAGGACCTGCATTTGGACTATGTGCCCAGGCTGGGAGAAGAGAGGTAGAGGGACTGTGTCTCCCTTCTCTGGGGACCCTCTGAATCTACCAATCACAAGTCATCACAGAAGTTTCTCTATAAATGCAGGAAGCCAGATGCAAGTTCCAGAAACAATTGAAGTCACATGAGTGAAGGCTGCAGGGTTGGAGGGGCTGGTACCCCTGTCTGGAGTGGCCCAGGCAGAGAGGAGAACAAGTGCCAATGTCCTGCTCCCCAGGACCTGGCCAGGCTGAAAGGAGCAGTTGCTCTGGGCTCTGGTGGCCTTGGTACTTTCTCTCTCTGCCTCCCTGCTCCCTCATTCCTGACCACAAGTGTCAGCTTGTCCTGACAAACCCAGGTCTCTACGTAGGTAGAGACTTGAGCTGGGTCCTTCAGTCAGTCCATTAATATCCATGAATTCTTCAAGCTGACCCTGTGCAGGTCCACAGTGGGCACCAGTGACTGGCTGAGATGAGGCAAGGCCACTCCCTCTGGAAGCAAGCACGAAGCTGATAGCCCTGGGTTCCCCTCACCTCCCTCTCATGGTCCTGCCCTTTCCATGCCCTCTCGGAGGCCCTCATGCAAGGCTACTTCCCAAGCTGCCTGTGAGGGACATGATCCTTCAGGTAGAGCTGCCTTGTCCAGGAATGGACCTTTTACAGTTTGCTGTAGATACAGGACCAGAGCATAAAGGACAGAGGCAAGATCCCAGGCACCACGGCCTCCTCCAGTGAAGGCACCCATTGTCATTATGTTCCCTGCAGGTCCCTGTTCAGCAGCATTCACTTCCACCTCCTGGTCTTCCTGAAGGTGCCCCTGTTCCTGAGCATGCTCAGTGCTATCTTTTGGGTGAACATGTCTCAGAGATGCTCTGGATGGAGGTGAAATCATCCTGAGGTGAGAACCAGTGACATCCCTTGTCCATCGAGGCCCTGCCCGGAGACACAACTCCTGTGACGGATGGGGCTGACCTTCTGACCAGTGAACCCTCTGTCACCTCTCCTCACATATATTGGATAATCATTGTGATCATCTTTAAAATCTTTCCTCGTTCACCATCATCATATTTCAAGAGAGTTCCTAATCGACCTTTAGGGTGTTCCTCTTTGAAGTCTGTACCTGCCCACTTAACTGCAGGTCAATGCCAGCACCTCCAAGACCCTGAAGTCTTTAATCCTACCTAGTATGCAGCTTTGCTTTTGTGTCACCGTTGTCACAGAACCAGTGTGTGATTCTTTCAGTCACTGTATCAGTCTACTTAGTTGTGCATTTTTTAGTTCATGAAATAAATGACAATGCAGAGCTTCAGTTTGTCACTGAGCTCTCTCTCTGACTTGAATCAGCTGTAATGTTCACTGATCTTCTCAGACTCACAGACCCAGGTGCCACGTCAGGGCCCTAGGCTTGGCCCCAGAACACTTTCCAGAATTGTTCTGACATTCTGAGTATTCCCTTTCTCCTTCACAATCACCCTGAGAAATGTCTCCAGGCTTCTTTGGAGAAAGATAGTAGAAAATCTGTGGCACGGCGAGTCCTTCTTTATTTCTTCCTTGCTGACATCTTCTTCATTCAGAACTATGGGTTCTTGGACCAGCTTGGAAGTTGATTGGTAAGATGTAACTATACCTTACTAGGTGCTTAAGCCTTCGTTCAGGAGTGTAGACCTTGTCTGTGTGGGGGGATAAAGGAAACACTGGTCCAAGCACACCTTGATGAACTTGTCCACGCTGAAGACCATCATGTGGAAGCACGAGAGCCTCACTGCTCGGCCAGCACTGATGTGCCCTGCACCAGCACAAGACGGCACACGGTGGGAGCTGCCATCTTTCTCCAAAGAATCTGAAGACTTGGGATTTTAAAGTTTTTTTTTTTTTTACTTTTAGTTTTTATTAGTCCACATTTGCAATACATGATTCCATTCTCCATGCGGAGTTGGTACATGCACATAGCACATCTTAATTTTTTTGAACCTCCCCCTTCCTCTCCCTGCCTACTCCCTCCATGTCTTACAGAAGATCTAGCACTTTCCTCTTGCAAAAGATCTATCTCCCTATTTCTTTTTACCTATCTTTTGTTTTGCTCATTATCTATATTTTGGGTTTCTCATATAAAAGAAACCACCCGATAGTTAGGTTGTGTGTCTGAGCCATACAGGATTGACCTTGTGGGTCTGATTTATTTCATTTTATACTGTGGCCCCCAGGTGTGCTCACTTGCCTACAAATGGCTCAAGTTTATCCTTTTGTTTTTGGCAGAACCAGGTATTGAATTCAGACCCATAAGCTTGCCAGGGAAGCACTTATTCCACTGAGTCATCTTCCTGGCCCCAAGTTTATCCTTCTTTATGACAAAGTAGTACTTTGTTGCATATAAATACCACATTTTCTCTATCCATTCATCTCTCTCTCTCTCTCTTTTTTTTTTTTTTTTTTTTTTGTGGAACCAGGGATTGAACTCAGGCCCTTGCTCTTGCCAGGGAAGTGCTTATTCCACTGACCCATCCCCCCGGCCCCTTCCATTCATCTCTCGGGTGGATAGATAGGCTGCTTCCAAGATCTAGCTATTGTGAATTGTGCTGCTATGAACACGGACCTGGGATTCTTTACCCAGTATTTCCATTTAGTAAGTATTTGCTGAGTATGTGTCATATACCAGACATTGACTGGACATTGAAGTCCAGCAGTAAATAAATAAGACAGTGTTTGTGGAATTCACAGTCAGAATAAGTTAACAAATACAAAAATACATACACACACATAGGAGGACACACAGAAGAAAGGAAGAGTGGGTAGTGCCTAATGAACAGCCTAACGTAGAACCAGGAAGTGGTGACTGGTACAGAAGTGGAGGTGACTAGCATCAGACCCTTCCAATGGTGCAATTTATCAGCAAAGGTGAACTTGACAAGTCACAGTGAATTCTGGAGCAAGTGAGTAGCTTGACCTCCCTCGTCAGCCTTCCAGGAACTGTGACACAGAAGACCACAGTATTCTGGCCCCATCTTCCTGTTTCACCTTTCACACTTCTGGACCCTGTCCTCTCTTAGTTCTCTGTTCCCAACTCCCACTGAGAAGTGGCCTTTGACGAGAGGACAAGATAGGATCGTGAAGGGCTCAGGGTGACGTGATCGCTCCTCCACACTTAGATCTGGGATAAGGGGTCTGGTTGAGGACTCAGCACCACAACAGGACACTGCGGAAAGTGTCAGGACCCACAGGCAGCTTTCTGAGTTATATGAAGCCCAAGGAAGAGTGGAGACATCAGAAGTTGGAACACTCTGCTGGAGCCTAAGTTGGGGTGGGTGGGACACAGTCACTCTGCAGTCACTAAGAGCGAGAGAAAATAGGAAGCACTGACTCTCATTCCCAGGAGCCCATCCTGACAACAAGGAAGTGATGTCACTTAGAGGAGGAGGTCCCAACACGAAGGATGTGCTCTATCGAGGCTCTGCTGGGCAGGTGTGTGTGTGTGTGTGTGTGTGTGTGTGTGTGTGTGTGTGCACGTGTGAGAGAGAGAGAGAGACTGTGAGTGTCACAGCTGCCAGCTGTGGGAAGGGGACAGGTCTCGAACCCACTGACCATGTACATTCCCAATAGCACTAATGCCTGGCAGTGTCCCACCATACCAGGGCACTTTTCTCCCTGGACTTCCTGCACCCTGCGCAGCTCAAACATTTATTGGACCAAGAAGTGCAGTGGGCAAAGAAGCACAAGTGGGAATGTGGGCATTAGTTTGTATGCTGGACTCCTAGCCCTGGGGTTGACATAGTTGACATCTGTGCTGGAGAAATGACCCCAGATGACATGACTAGGTGGCTGCCGTTAGCAGTTCCTTCTGTAAGTCCCAGATGACTGTGGCTAGCCTGGAACAGGGGAAATGAGGACAGGACTGTGACACAAGGAGAGGCTGACAGAAGTAGGTGGGTAGAGGGAAGAGAGCAGGAGGCAGATGACTGGCCAGAAGCAGCCAGTACCTGCCACACACGGGGCCTCCAGACTGCAGTGCGAAGCTGGCAAAGGCCCTGGGTAGAGTTAGCATGAGACTTGGGCTCTCTTTTCTTATTGACTGTCTTTAAGGAGGCCAGGTTGTCTCTGAAAGGGACCCCATATTTCACCTGAACACTTCTCCATCCTCTCAGTGGGAACAGGAGCCCTAGGGAATTTCTTTCCCTCTATCAAAGCCACCCTGACCCTGGACCTGAGTGAACATCTCCTCCCTGTGGACGGCTCTGAAACACCAGCCTCAGCACAGCAGGTGCTTCTTGGTGGCCTCCAGAGAAACGCAGGCCTCTGTAGGGCTCACTGTCCCTTCAGGAGACCCACCCAGGCTCTCCAGGATGATCTGTCTCCCCTTCTTTCTGTCACCTTTTACCACAAGAGAGAACTCAGAGAGCTCCCTGGAAGGACCCCCATGGGGCCCCGGGACAAATGGGACACAAATGTATTCTCATTTCTCTTCCAGATCTGCATTAACTTTTCTGTCAGAGAACCTCCAAGCTCTTCTCTTTAATTGCTTAGAGCAGTCCAACGACACTCCCTCTGGCAACATGACCCTTCTTTACTGGTGCACAGGCTCTGCCCAAAGAAATCCTCACTCAGGTAATCCTGTGAACCTGTTCTTGTTTCATTTCCTAGGTCAAGTACGCTTTGAAGTTCCTGAAAACCTAATCAGGATTCAGTGCTGAGTGGTGTGGATAATAAGTCAGTTTCTCTGAAAAAGACCTACAGGTGTTCAGGGCCATGCACCCTGGAGACCGGCAGCCAGCTAAGGCCAGGGCCAGTCTGCAGCATCTGGCGTTAGGCAGCATTAACTGTCCTCTTATGGGATCCATCCCAGTAGATAACTTGACACACCAACAGGGTGATGGCTTTGACTTGCCCTCCTGTGGGTGAGTAGTGTGTGCCCGATGCCAGATTTCATTCAGGCTACACCCAATGTCAGACAAATTCAAGTGCTCCAGGAAGTTTCCAAGGACTTAGATATGAGATTAGATCAATTTCCTAGAAGGCACAATTCCTAATTAATAATTTAGAATGCACAATTGTAAATCTAATTAATCCCAGTTGGGCATCTAAGTGGGGAGTCTTTTAAAATATTGGAACTTCTGAGTTTTTAAAATCATATTTATTTATTTATTTTGTACAGGGTCTCATTGCGCAGCTCAGACTCATAGTGATCCTCCTGTCTCAGCCTCCCCAGTGCTGGGATTACAGGCGCGCACCACCATGTCCAGTTGTGATGGCCAGCACAATGCACCCAGGGTTCCAGGGCTAGCAGGGCATGTGGTACTGGGGATCACACGCAGGTCCTTGGGCTTGCCAGGCAGGCACTTAGACTGTTGAACTATCTCCCCAGCCTCTAAAATATTGGAATTTCTTAACCAGGAAACAGAAAAGGAATGTTTCATAAAACAAAGGAAGAGGAAGCAAAGACCTAGATGGAAGACGGGCAACAAAGGGGTGAGTTAGCATTGCTTAGATGAGAAGGGCCATATAGCCACAGGACATACAAGTGTGACTAAGGCCATTCAGCCCATATGAAAAGTGCAAGTAGCATGCAATTAAAAAAAGAAGTACCCTGGCTGAGGAGATGGCTCAGTGGAATAAGCGCTTCCCTGGCAAGCACCAAGGCCTGACTTCAATCCCTGGTTCTGTCAAAAAAAAAAAAAGGAAACAAATAGCAAAAAAAAAAAAAAAAGGTACCCAATTGTATCCTCAAGAAAATGTTACTCATGCTTCAGAAATCCCAAATTGACCTTGTCCCCCTCCCAGAAACAGACTATGACCTTGATTGGCCCAGCCCACACCAGTCCACAGAACAGTTTACTCCTACAAGCGTGGGCTCATCTCACTCTACCCCGGCCATCCTGAGTAGGACTCCCCTCATTCTGAAGCACCACCCTCCTGCTAAGATAGAGCCTCTGCTGCTTTTGCTACATTTGCATTTTATACAGCTTCACACACTTCCCTCTCAGCAGCATACTGCCCCGGCCTTCTAGGCCTTCTTCTGAAATTTGGTTGGAAGCCATCCCAATTCCACAACTCCTGCACTCTTTGTGCACCTGAAACCAGCAATATATGGATGGCAAGGGTCTGCTGCTGGCTAGGGAAGCATCCAGTTCCCACGCATTTGAGGAAAAATTAATCAATCACAGGTCTGAGTCTGGACCAATCACAGACCTACACTGCTATATAAGTTTCTCTGGCTCATCTTGCAGGACTTCCTCTGGTGTACTGGCCCTCGTGTTGCAATGCAGGCTTCATTCCAATAAAGCAGAGCTCTGATGCTCCTGTAAGTCTACTTGTGATCTGTTTCTTGCATAGTGTGGGCTATGAAGGTCCTGTAAAGGCTCACACTCTGAGGCTGACAGTATTCAGATAGCCAGGATAGGAGAATGGGTGAATAGATAATAAGCAGATAGACTATACTACAGTTCTTTTTCAGGAATTTAATATTTTTCCACAGTTATTCCTCAATAGTTCTTTTTGCCCAGAGTAAAGCCTCTTCCTATTAAAAGAAGATCATGGGGTGGAAATGTAGCTCAGCAGTGTATGCGCCAGCCTGGCAAGCTCAAGGTCGCGAGTTTAATCCTTAGTACCGAAAACAAAACACATAAGGATCACAAAAACAGATCACATGGGCCCTCACTTCCCCCTCCCTTGTCTTTATTTCCCTCCCCCGGCCCCATCCTCTTCTGTGCCTCACTCTGGTTTCACACTCTGCCAGAGCAGCCTCCCCATGTCTACCCATTTTTCTGGGACACAGAGAAACAGCAGCGTAGAAGGCAACTCTGACACCCTAGTGCCCCGGGCCATCTCTCTAACTGGCATTTTTACACAGTGGAGTACTACTCTGACACAAAGAAAGACAAGCTTGACTCATTTGTAGAAAAACTGGATGTACATTGACACCATAACATTAAGTGACAACCAGACACACAAGCTGAAATAATGCATGGTTTCTTCTGTATGAGAAACACCAAATATAAAAAGGCATAAAAAATTTCTCTGCACTCTCACCTTCTGGGGGCCCACTGTGTAGAGGAGCTGGGGCAAGCAAGATTCTACAGAGAGATCTTTCGGCATCTTGGGCTGTATAAATGGTTTTGTTAAGGGAGGGCAAATAAATAATCGTATTATAAAAATAACAATAATCTTGGAAACAAAATATCTAGGTCTTGGCCAGATGTCGTGGTGCATGCCTGCAATCCCAGCACTTGGGAGGCTGAGGCAGGAGGATTGTTGTGAGTTCGAGACCAGCCTGAGCTACAAAGTGAGCTTAAGGCCAGCCTGAACTGCACAGTGAGACCCTGTCTCAAAAAGACAAAAAAAAAAAAAAAAAAATCTAGGTCCCTGTTTTTTTTTTTTTTTTTTTTTTTTTTTTTTTTTTTTTTTTGGTATTTCAGTACAGGATGTACAGGGTGTCACTACAGGTGTGTGCCACCACACTCAGTATCAATCGCCCTCCTAGCAGGCGTTGGGTGGGCAGGCCAGCAAGGTGCATCAGGGATTGAACCCCGGCCACTGCCTTCTGCCTAAGCAGGTGCTTTAATACACTGAGCTATCTGGCCAGCCCTAGGATTTAGTCTTGACTGTGCCTTTTACTCACTATTTGGTCAAGCGTCCATGATTCCAACTGGTCTGAGTCTCAGTCTTTTGCTTTAACTGGGGATAGCTCCAAAGCTGTTCATTGGCATGGATCTCTCTTTTTACCCAAGATTTTCAGGGATGTAATCCAATCTACACAAAATGTGTAGTATTTATAGATAGAAGAGCAAATTTGGAATGCTTTATTCAAGAACTTAAGAGTCATATAACTGGACAACTCTAAGTTCTGGATTCTATTCTTAAATAGCATCTCTCAGTTTGATGTTTTATGAACAATATTCTGTGATGGTTCACTGGTTACTACACTTGGCAATCTCATCCTTGAGTTGTGTGTGCTGTGCATGTGGGTGCGGTATATGTGTGCACATGGTGTGCAGAGGTGTGTTGCATATGTATGCATAATGGGAGAAGCAGGAACTAGGAGCTGATAATTATATACCTGCTTCCAGGCTGGGCAGATGGTGGTGACAAAATAAATGAAGATAGATGGAAAGGAGACAAGGGATGTCACAGTTTTAAGACTGAACTTTTAAAAAAAAGTGCAGCTTCAAGACATAAACGTTGCTCAAGCTTTTTCCCTGCTGGGGAAGTCACTCCCAAAATTTCCTAAGCCTCTTTAATTGTCATTAAGCCTGTAGATTAAGCTCCGGGCCTGTGATCTTTCTCACTTATAAGTTGTCCACCTTCGCACAGAATGCCAAGCCCAATGAAGCAACAGCACTGGTGGACAGTGTATCATGACCTCAAACACGTAGTAAAGAGCTCACAGCTAACCCAGCCCACAGAAAGAGTAACCGGGGCTGGCGTGATAGATTAGTGGACTAAAGCACCTACTTAGGCAAGCTTAGGTAAGCGCAGGGACCATGGTTCTATCCCCAGGGCTATATGCCACTCGAGTCCTGCCCCCAGGGTGGACTGAGCTAATCAGAGAGTCCGGGTGTAGTAACGCATGTCCATAGTCCCCGTGCTTGAGAAGGCTACAAGCAGGAGGATCACTATGAGTCCAAGCTATGTAGTGAGACCCTGTACCAGATACATTAAAAAAAAAAAAAACTAGGGGCCGGGGAGATGGCTCAGTGGAATAAGCACTTCCCTGGCAAGGGCCTGAGTTCAATCCCCGGTTCCGAAAAAAAAAGTAATCAGAGGCAGCAGGAACACACCTTCTAGCTCTCTATCTTGACAACCATGTAAGAACCCCCAATCTCAGACAATAGCACACTTCCCTCTTGAGATCCCATGCTCTATTATCTCTGAATGTATCCTTTTAAAATTCCCCCTAAGAAACCTCTCTATGCTTCTCATGACATACCTCGAAAATTCTTTCTCAGTGATAGAAATGAGTCAATCTACAACCTGGCTCCTGGGTTGCTGATTTGAAGTCCGCATGTCCCATTCCTTCATAGGTGAGGCTTTGTAAGGTGCCTGGGTCACAGCGGGGTTTTGGGCCAGGTGTGATGTGGGGAGGTGAAGCCTGCTGGGAACAGATGGGTCACTGTGGGCACGGTCTTGTCCACCAACCTCCTCTGCTTTCTTTGTATAGTGCCTTTCCACCACGCCTCCCTTCATTAGAGCCCATCCATTACAGACTGAAACCTCTGAGACTGCAAGCTAAAATAAACCTTTCTTGCTGTAACTTCTGGGTATCAGGTATTTTTTGACAACAAGGAAAGTAAGACACAATGAGATAATATAGAGAGCCCTACCTGGTGCTCCTCATAGACCAGGTAATCCCATGGAAAAGTTATTGGAATTAATTCCAGTCTATCACTTCCAGTACAATCCATGACAAGAATAAAGATGCTCAGGTGTATTTGTAGTTATTACAAGCCAAGGGGTCCTAATGTTGTAAGCAGCTGAGTTATACAAAAATATTATAGGCAGTCAGGAAGGGCCGGCCCCCCAAGGAGACAGCAGGGAAGACAATAAACCTGCAACTCTGAGGGAGATGGATGCTCCCACTGTGGGCCAGACCTAAAGACCAAAGATTGAACAAAGGCTGACCTCCCTGAAGATTAGCATCCTGGATTGATCATCACCTTGAGGAAGCTGGGAAGAGCCACTAATCCAACTGCTACTGGCTACCAGATAAACTCCTGCTCTGTATTCATGCCCACTTGCTATGTGACTCGCTTCCCCATTTGGTCCTGGATTTAATTAATTTTACCTGAGCAATAGTACTTGTAACCTTATTGGTTGACCACTTTTGTTCCACTTCCTGCCCATCAAAGCAAGTTCCCATGTTCTTCATCTTAGACCCACCTCACCACATGGTTTTACTCTATAAAAATCCCTGGAAGAGACAACTTTCAGGATAACCTGCTTGAGTCCTTCTTCTGCCTATCTCTTGGACAGGAGCTTTCTTTCCCTCAATAAATATATTCTGTTGCTAACCTCTGCTGTTTCTAAAAATCATTCTTTGGTCTTAGAGGACACAAACTCCACCCAGTTATCTTTCAGGTTGGGAGTTTCAATCTCCTGTAACACTAATCCAGCCACAGTCATGGCTCTCTGGAGCAAAGGCCTCCCCCCAGGGTCATACCCAGGTTTTATTAATTCATGAAGAAGGGAGTAGCCTGAAGATGAGTGACTGTGAGAGTCTTGGGAAAATAAGTAAGTACTGTGAGCTGGCCTAGGTGGGAGGCCTGAAATCACCTCTGCAATCTGCACAGAGAAGGATGTACAGAAAGAGTAATCTGCATAAAATAACTGAGATAGTGTCTAATGTTTTGGGGTCAGTGTTTCAGCTCTGATGTGTACTCTTTCAAGCTACAGGAAACTGTAGCCTCTATCTCCAGGCTTATCCCAGCCAACAGTGACAGCTTGCAGTGTTGTCTCTTTATCTTGCCTTGTCTGGCTCATGTATAGGAATAATGGGGGGGGGGGGTCTGGGGAAACACACCTGCTGTCTTCAAAGACTATTGTCAACACCTGGGCTGGATCAATATGCACTGCTTAAAGCCAATTGAAGGGGTAAAAGAAGTGCTAGCCAGCTCTGCACATACAAATACATGGAAATAGGGTCAGGCTCAGCAAAAATGGAGACAGCTGCTCCTCCTTCAAGGACAGTTTGCCATTTGGAAGCACAGATTTGAGAGTGCACGTTCATGTGTGAGAGAGAACATAGCTATGGACTCTTCTAGAAAGGCGCGCTCACTGATCCCATTGTTGTAGGCAGCTCACTGATCCCATTGTTGTAGGCAGCGGAGTTAGATAGAAATATTTTTTAGGTAGTCAGTTAGGTCCAGGCCCTCGAAAGAAATAATAACAGGAAACAAGATATCTGCAACTCTGGGGAGGACCGGAGGCTCCTGCTGTGAACCAGACCTAAAGGCCAAAACAGATGCTCAAAGAGTAACACCAGAGATTGATATTCTAAATAGTAGCAATCACCTGAAAAGACCCAAGTGAGTTACTAGCCCAGCCCCCAAGGTGAAGAGACCCTGTCCCCTATTCCTGCCCGCTTACTACATGCCCCCTTACTGCGTGACTCACTTCCCCATTTGGTCCTGGGTCTAATCAACTTTACCTGAACAATGGTGCTTGTAATCCCATTGGTTGATTATAGTTTTGTCTCACCCCACATCCACCCAAGCGAGACCCCTTCTCTACCTTAGTCCCACATGGTTTTGCCCTATAAAGATACCTGGAAAGAGGCAGCTTCCTGGGCAACCTGCTCAGGACCCCCTTCTGTCCCTCTCGGACAGAACCTTTTCTATCCAATTAAGTTTTTTCCTCAACCTCTGTTTGTTCCTAAAATTCATTCTTCGGTTTTAGAGAACACGAACTCATCAAGGTCAGATTGGGAGTTTTACTTCCCTGTATCACCATCCCCAACAAGCAGCCTCCATGCAGAGACATCATCATTAGTCAGCTTTTTCGGTTTATGTTGCCATAGCCAGGCTCCCAAATCCCAGCACAAATGTTTATTTCTCACCCTGTGAGCAGTGAGTCAGCTTGGCTCTGGGACAAGGCTGACAGGCACTGCTCCATTGGCTGTAGGCAGAATGAGACCTCTTACGGCTTCCGTTCAGGTGTGACAGGGACTTATAGGCTGTTTTCACTGAGAGGCGCTGAGTCTCCCCACCTGGACCTTCACATGCCTGATGAGTAACTGAAATCAAGATAAAGTTTGGCGTCTCTACCTTTGGTGGGTATCTGTGTCCTTATTACCTTAGACCTTGGGTCAGATTTTTGCTCAGCTCTGCACTGTGGCATGTTAATCATTTAAGGAATGTCTGGGTGAAGAGTGTAACCCACCACGATTACCAAGAAATTGGTTTATTATTAGCTCTAAACATACCTAATTTGTCCCATCCCCTTTAAGACTGAGTCCACCAAGATAAGAGGAAGTAAACTATTTTTTTTTTTTTTAAAGATTGGAAGACTATTCAATGCCAGCTTTTATATATCAGGAGAAATCTCTAGTCAGTGTCCTACACCTGCAGTCACCTTATATAGAGAGCCCTTTCCTGGCCCTTGTCTCAGTCCGAGAAGTTTATATTTGTAATCCCATGGATAAGTTATTGGAATTTTGTCAAGTTATTTTCCATCTACCACTTCCAGAGCACCCCATGGTGAGAATAGAGACACTAAAGCATATTTATAGACATGGGGAGCCAAGGGGTCCTAAGTCCAGCCATGGTGATGGCTGTCTGGATCAAAGGCCTAGACCCAGGGTTTTATTCAGACATGTAAGTGGGTTGGCTTGAGGATGAGTGACTGAGAACGGCAGGAAGTAGGTGAGTACTGTGAGCTGGGTTAGATAGAAGGCTTGAATTCACCTCTGCAACATACAGATAGAAGAATATGCAGAGAGTACTCTGCATTACACAATGGAGATAGTGTCTAATGTTTTAGGGTCTGGAGCTTCAGCTCTGATGTGTAATCTTTCAAACCCCAGGAAGTCACAGCCTCTATCTCCAGGCTGGATTCCAGCCAACAAAGTGGCAGTGTGGCTCTTGGACCCCCCGCTCACATTAAACAACAGCAGGTGGGGGTTTCCAGGGAAACAAGGACTACCAGGAGCACCATCTTCAAAGACTACCACCAGCACCTCGCTAGACCAATATGCATTGCTTAAAGCTAATTAAATGGATAATGAAAAGTCCTAGCCAGCTCTGTACATATCAATACATGGAAATAGTGTCAGGCCAGCCAAAATGGAGACAGCTGCTCTTCTTGCAGGAGAAGGCTGTCCTCTGCAGCCTTGGATTCCAGTAGAACCTCTGCAGACAGATCAAATCATGAAGAGAACACAACAGGAAACAACAGCAATTACCCTATGACAAGAGCTGAGGCTGCCCTCTGAGTAGGTGTCAGCAAGTCTAAAGAAGTCAAAGAAAGGTACATAATAATGGTATTTGCAACTGAACTACCTACCCTGTGCCCTTTCCCGAGCACTGAATGTATAGTGCAGCATGATAAAGGACTGAGGACCACCTGTTTGGATGAGAGCTGAATAGTGCGGTGCATCATAAAGCTGGCTCCCAAAAAAAGCACGTCTCCTGGAACTTGGGTCATTGAGTGCCTCAGGGTAGAAGGGAAGATGCAAAACAGGGTAAGAAATTCCGCAGGAACAATGAGCTTGTTGGGAAAGTGACCGAGGTAATTCAGCTACAAATATCGTTCTTTAGTGCCTTATTTTCAATGGGTATCCAATCATGGCTTGTTTGATTTGTTGAAAATTAATCTGCTGCTCTAAAACCTTTACCTATGAATAACACTGTTTATTCAAGTGTTGTCATGATGCGTCTACGCATGTTATTGAATGGTTAGTACTTAATCACAATATCAGAGAAAGACATTCTAAACCCAAAATATATCTGGGACGTGTTCATGCACAAGGTCCCAAGTTCAATCCCTGGTACAAAATGTAATGGGTTAACTCACATTTTAGGCTATAAATGTAAATCTTGTGCTTTCTGTTGTAAATATATCACCCACTGTACTAGGTTGCTTATTAAATAGGGCCATTAAGGGTTTTAACTTCTTGTAACCCCCAGGCCATGCAAGGCTGCCTGCAGGTACTCAGGTGCAAATTTACCAGAAACTGAAACAAAAGCCCCATCAAACTTAGTTTGAGTAGTGGTCACAATGACTTTGAAAGCATTATTTTGTGTCAGACAAAATTTGTTTATCAAACTCAATGTGGTTCCAAGTTTAAAACCCCTCCCTGCTTCCTGGGCAAGCGGCCTTTGGGTCCTCTCCTGAGTGAGAGCTGATCTCTCGATCAGGCCCTGAGCTCAGTGATAAATGACTTTCCAAATTCCAGTCTGGCTGATCTGGTTCTTATTCTGAGCTACCCATAACACAAAAATGATAAATAAATAAAGAATAAAATAAATGAATTTTAGGAACAA
This sequence comes from Ctenomys sociabilis, assembly GCA_004027165.1. Lineage (NCBI taxonomy): Eukaryota > Metazoa > Chordata > Mammalia > Rodentia > Ctenomyidae > Ctenomys > Ctenomys sociabilis. The sequence goes on along the minus strand of PVKA01016695.1, from coordinate 23,278 downwards.
TAGAGGTTAAGAGCACAATATATTTGTTGAGGGAAAGAAAGCTTCTGTCCTGAGAGAGAGGCAGAAAAGGACCCAAGTGGGTTGCCAAGGAACCTGCCTTTTCTGGGAATCTTTATAAAGAGAAAATTCACCAAGTGAGGTGGATCTGAGGAGCGAAACATGGGAACTCGCAAGGCAGCCGTGAGGTGGGGCAGAACTATGGTCAGCCAGGAAGATTATGAGTACAAATACTCAGGTAAAATTGATTAACTCAGGGTCAAATGGGAAAGCAAGTCATGTAGTGAGTGGACATGAATACAGAAAAGGGTCTCTTCCTGTAGTGGGTTGGTGACTCTTCCTGGCTTTTGCAAGGTAGCTATTTAGAATATCAATCCCTGATGCCATCCCTGGGGAGGCATGTGGCTGCATTTGTTTCATCTGCTGTGCTGAGGTCTGGCCCTCAGCAGGAAGGCCCATCTGTCTCACAGTTGCGAGGCACCTTGTCTTCCCTACTAGTTCTTTTGGGCCCTGACTGCCTATATTTTATATAAATCAGTTGTATACAACAGAGCAAGCTCAGAGTGGAAGCAGGACACACACATCCACTAAATCTATTAACCGATTCTGTTAAAGGCAGGGCTCCCACTCCAGTGCCTTTCTTATAGCCCCTCTTTTCTTTAAGGTATACATTTGCCTGCATGCCTCAGGGACTGAAAAAGCAGTGATTTATTTCTGGTTCCTTAAAAAGTCCCCTCAGGTGCATAAAATCAGGACCCCAGATTCATTCTGTCACCAGTTAGCATAGGTCCTTGTGCTGTAGGCAGCGGAGTTAGATAAAGCCCTTGAAAGAAATAATACAGGAAACAAGATGTCTGCAACTCTGAGAGGGACCGAGGCTCATGCTGTGAACCAGACCTAAAGGCCAAACAAATGCTAAATAGGTAGCTATCTCCAAAAAAGACCCAAGTGAGTCACTAGCCCAACCCCCTAGGGGAAGAGACCCTGTCCCCTATTCCTGCCCGCTTACTACACTACGTGACTCATTTGGTCCTGGGCCTAATCAACTTTACCTGAGCAATGGTGCTTGTAATCCCATTGGTTGACCATAGTTTTGTCCCACCCCACATCTGCCTAAGCGAGACCCTTCTCTACCTTAGACCCACATGGTTTTGCCCTATAAAAGTCCCTAAAAGAGATAGCTTCCCCAGGCAACCCGCTCAGGCCTCCCTTCTGTCCCTCTCCGACAGAAGCTTTTCTATCCAATAAAGTTTTTCCTCAACCTCCATTTGTTACTAAAATTCATTCTTCAGTTTTATTTATGTTTTTAAAATTTATTTATTTATTACAGTGTCTCGCTACACATCACAGATTCTTTTTTGCAGGGGGGGGGTCAGCTCAGCCCGCCCTGGGGGAGGGGCTGGCATGGCATGTGGTGCTGGGGATCGAACCGTGGTCCCTGAGAGGCGCTTTAGACCACTGAGCTATCTTGCCAGCCCAAGTTTTAGAGAACACAAACTCATCAAGGTCAGGTTGGGAGTTTTACTTCCCTGTACCATACTAAGGATCCAACCCAGGTCCTTATGCTTGCCAGGCATGCACTTAGACTGCCTAGCTGTCTCCCCAGTCCTCCAGGGATTTCTATAGAGCTAACCATGAGATCAGGCAGGTGTAAGGCAGGTGTAGAAAATATGGGAACTTTCATATGAGGTAGGACAAAACTATGGTCAACTAATAAGATTATAAGCACAATTGTTCTAGTAAAATGGATTAAATCCAGGACAGAATGAGGAAGTGAGTCATGTAGCAAGCGGGCACAAATATAGAACAGGTTAGCTGGTAGCAGTTGGCTTAATGACTCTTCCTGTTTCCTCAAGGTGATGATCAATCCCAGAGGCTTATCTTTAGGGAGGTCAGCATTTGTTCAACCTTTGGTCTTTAGGTCTGGTCCTCAGTGGGAACATCTATCTCTCTCACAGTTGCAAGGAAATTTGTCTCCCAGGCTGTCTCCTTCAGATCCTAGCCCTGTCTCACTGCCTATATTTCTTTCCTTTTTTTTTTTTTTTTTTTTTTTTTTTTTTTTTTTTTTTTTTTTTTTTTTTTTTTTTTTTGTATTTTAGGGAAGGGTCTACAGGGTGTTCAGGGTCTCACTACTAAATCAGATTTGTAGTAATTCTCCTGTTTACAACCTCCCAAGTGCTGGGATTACAAGCACACACTACCACGCCCAGGAATCTGTCTTTTCCAGGGATTTTTATAGAGCAAAGCCATGAGATAAAGTGGGTCCAAGGTGGGAAACATGGGAACTTGCATATGAGGTGGGACAAAACTATGGTCAACCAATAAGACTACAAGTACAGTTGCTCAGGCAAAATTGATTAAATCAGGATCAAATAGGGAAGCAAGTCTTGTAGCAAGAGGACATGAATACGGAACAGGAGCTCTACCTGTAGGGGGTTGGGATAGTGACTTTTCCTGCCTTCTTCAAGGCAGGACTGGTACTTAGAATACCAATCCCTGGAGCTGAGGAGATAGCTCAACAGGCACGAGTGTCTACCTGGCAAGCAAAAGGTCCCAAGTTTGATTCCCCAGTACAGAAAAAAACAACAACAAAGAAAACAAAACAAAACAAAAAATAAAACAAACAAACAAAAAAACTATCAATCCCTGATGTCCATCCCTAGGAGGTTTGGGGCTACCTTTGTTCAGTCTTCTGTCTTGAGGTCTGGCTCATAGTGGGAATGACTGTCTCTCCTTTCTCACAGTTGCAAGGTACTGTCTTCTATCTTAGGTCCTTTGAGGGCCTAGCCCTGTCTGACTGACTGCCTGTCATGTTTCTATCTGATTCAGCTTCCTACAACATTAGGAATTAAGGGGTTATAGATCTGGATCAAAAAAAGAGGGAGAAGATAAGCTAATAAAAAGGAGGAGGAACCATGTCTCTTCTGGGAATGAGAGAGATTTTGCAGGAATCATGGCACAGTCTCGAAAGTTTCTTTCTGGCCCACCTTCATGGCAGTTGTCAATTTTCATTGCACTCACAATGTGTGTCATGGAGTTTACAGGTGAAATTATAGTGAAGTTAGACATAGTCAGGTGGTCTCTCTGCAGCCATTTCAGATCCAACCAGTTTCAACTGCCTGACCTAAAGGATTCCTGGTCTTCAAGCTACCTGTCCTCAAAGACAAACAAGATTATCATAAAGATCGGGGTAAACATTCAGCTAGGTCATCAAAGCACACAAGATTAGGGCAGAGTAATACATGTAACACATGCTGCAGAGAGGCAAGAAAGCAAACTGCAAAGGGGCAAGGCAGGGGCAGGAGGGCTGTGATCTGTAGATACCGAAAGAGGAAATCTGTGTCTTCCAGGTGGCAGATCACCTCACCCCACGGCACAGGCACGCAAGGGCAGGGACTTTGGAAGGTAGCCTCTGACCAGCACGGGCCATTCACGGAGCTCATGCCTCTTCTCCACCTTACCAGGCAGCTGTTATCCCAGAAAAGGAAAGTGGGATGCAGAGAGACTGTCTAGATGAACTTGTAAGTCAGGACTTGAACTCGTTTTGGTAGCTGCTGCCTACGCAACACTCTGATGTGTCTGTCTGGGAGGGGACTGCTCTGCAAGGGGGGACTGCTGGAGAAACATTTCCCCAGCTCATCAACACAACCCCAAGACCTGTGAAGGATGTGAGAGCCAACTGAGGACTTTGCCAGGAAGCCATCTGTGCAGACCCCTGTCTGGTGGCCCCAGGGGCTGGCTTGAGGAGGACCTGGGGGGTGTCCAAGACAGAAGGAAGCAGGGCCTGGGCAAACAGGGCTGGGCTGGAGCAGACAGGACACATGACAGTGTGCAGGGAGGGATAAAGGGCCAGATCCCAAGTTCACAGGTGACGAGTGCACTTAAGGGATTTGAGTGTGATGAGCTTTTTAAAAAAAGAAAGCCTAGGAGCCAGAAACAAGCCTAGGAGAAAAGATGTGGAGCACTAACATGAATAACCTTTTGGTAACCTGGTATCCTGAAGATGTAATCCTTTTAAAAGCAAAATTTTGAAATTAGAATTTCCTTTATTTTCTTATGTATTTAGAACAGGGCCTACAGTGTCTACAAGGTCTCACTACATTGATCAAACTCATAATGATTCTCCTGTTTTCAGCTTCCCAAGTGCTGGAATTACAGGTGCACGCCACCACACCCAGTCTCAATCACCTTCTCAGTGTGCCCGGGGTAGGGCCTGCACAGCATGCCAGGGATCAAACCCTGGCCTCGCGCTCTGCCCAAGCAGGCGCTCTAGTCCACTGAGCTATCTGGTCAGCCCTAAATTTAGAATTTTTGGCCTTCTTTCTATCTTTATTTCTTCTATCCTACCTCACAATGAGCCACTGTGAAGCAGTTTGGGTAGGCAGGAGGTACACTCCGGATGTCCGTTTTGCCACTTGCTGGTTGCTAGCAGAACTGCCTCATTTTTGCTCTGACCCTTAGGTAGAAAAGTCCACTGTTTAGCTTGCGGCATTCATCTTTCCCAAGACTACCAATTCCTTTTCTTTCAAAGTACAAGTGCCCTTCTCAATCAGATGGCATTCTGACACAGCTGCCTTGAGGTGGGGCCTACACTTGCATTTCTTTTTTTTGAGGAACCAGGGATTGAACTCAGGGCTTTGCGCTTGCCAGGCAAGCGCTTATTCTACTGAGCCATCTCCCCGGCCCCCTACACTTGCATTTCTAAGCTCTGTGTCATGTGGTCCAGTGAGGACACCAGAAACCTGGGCACACAGGGACAAACACCTGTAGTCCCAGCTATTCAGGAGGCTGCAGGAGGCAGATCCATTGTGCTCAATAGTTTGAGACCAGCCTGGGCAAACAGTCATGCTGGAAATAAGCCCGCAGACTCAATTTGCCAGTGTAGACAATGAAGCACTCAGAATTAAGAGATCTTGACAAGGCCAAGAGTTTGTGTTATTATTGTTGCTGTTGGTTTGGTTTTGCTTCTGCAGAAGGGTGTGCAACATCTCTAAGGAGAGGTAGCAAACACACAGGTGAGGTAGCAAGCACACAGGTGGGCTATAGCAGGTTCTTTTTGTTTCTGGTGCAAGACAGGCAGCTGACCTTTCTGCCGATTGGCTGGGTTGAAGGTGTACAGTCTATCCTGATTGGCTAGTTTAAGCAGCGTGAAGCCTGGGCCGGAGGAGTTGCTGAGCAGGGTTGTTAAGGTGGGGAGGAATGGGGAGGGAGAGGGTGTGGCAATTTCTGTTCTTGGCTATTGCCATGCCATCTTTGGTGGCTGTGCAGCTGTGTTCCCAGAGTTGAAACAGGTGTTTCCTGTGCTTTAGTGAGCGTAGGAGGGGCGACCTAGGGTTGATGACAGTCTAAGACGGAGGAGCTATCTTGTTACTTTTGAAAGAAAAGACCTTGTTTCTGCCAGCAAGACCCTGTGTCAGCAAAGAATTGATTTGAAAGGAGAGTTGTGGTGTAGTTCAGTAGTGAAATGTTACCTTAGCATGAGGAAGACTCTGGAATGGATTCCCCAGAACCAAGAAGGAGAAGAAGGGGAAGGGGAAGAAGACGTGATAGAGGTGAAGGAGGAAGAGAAAGAAAGTTAAGGCAGCACTGAGCAGGTGTATTCCTGCTAGAATTATAAATTCCAAAAGTGTTGTATTTAATCTTTGACCAAGAGTTGTACCTAGACATCTCGAAAACCAAAGCACCCAAACAACTAGCCCTTCCTACCAGATATGAATGTATAATCGAGAAAACAATGTAATCTGAATCAAGAACTCTATATGTAATTAATAAGAATATAAAATCATATTTTAATTTAACTGCATCCCTTCTTGAAATTGGTGGGGCAATGTTATGAATTAATTTACATGTGCAGTGATGGATTTTATCTACCCAAATAAGGTTAGATTCAAAGCCTAATTTCTATTTCATTTTTATGTTGAGCAATTTTGGTTACATAAATAAGTTGAGGAGTGCAGAAAAGTTTTTCTAGAGCAGCATCATCCAAATCTTTCAATTTCTGGGCTGGCCACATAGCTCAGCAGATTAAAACTGACCAGGGGTTCGATCCCTGGGGCTGCCGTGCCAGCCCCGCACCCAGGGCATGCTGAGACGGCCATCGAGACTGGGCATTGTGGCACGCACCTAGAATCCCAGCTCTTGGGAGGTTGCCTCTTGGGAGGCAGATCACAAGGAGTCTGATCTAGTAGTGAGACCCCGAACACCTTGTAGACCCTCCCCTAAAATACAAAAAAAAAAACCAAAAAACCTTTCAATTTTTGCTGAATATATACAACATGTTGACATGTTACAATCTTCTTATGCTATGTGGTCAAAAAACAATCTCTGAATCATTTAGTACTATGTTCTAGCCTTCTTCAATTATTTCCTGAAAGTAATGACCCTGTGTCATTACTTGCAGTGGGGCCTACACTTTCATTTTTTCACAATGGCCTTCAAGCTATCTGTCCTCAAAGATAAACGAAAGAAAGACCCTAAGTGCTTCCCTGGCAAGCACAAAGTCTGAGTTCAATCCCCAGAAAATCACCCTGAGCTGCCATAACCAAGTGTCAGAGGCAGATGACTTAAGCAACAGCTTTCTATCACAGCAGAAGATTGCTCTGCTCTCTCATCTGGAATTAGTAGAAAGAGAAAGAGAGACAGAGAGACAGAGACAGAGACCGAGACAGAGAGAGACAGAGAGAGAGGCAGTGAGACAGACAGACAGAGAGAGGCAGAGAGAGAGAGACAGAGAGAGAGGCAGAAAGACAGACAGAGTCAGAGACAGAGAGAGAGGCAGAGAGACAGACAGAGACAGAAAGACAGAGAGAGAGGCAGATAGAGAGGCAAAGAGACAGAGAGAGAGAGGCAGAGAGACAGACAGACAGAGAGACAGAAACAGAGAGAGAGACAGAGACAGAGAGAGACAGAGACAGAGAGAGACACAGAGAGAGAGAGACAGAGACAGAGAGAAAAGGAAATTTTTAGAGTTCATGAGCAGATGTGAATGGTCCTCCTGCCTCCTCACGGGTTATGTGCTTCTTTTCTGAAGAGTTGTGATCAGAATCAAAGATTTTGGGCTTGTGAACTCCAAGTCCATTGGCCAGCCCAATGGCTTCTTGTGCACAAGTCCATTCTCGAAAAGCTAGTTTCAAACTGTCCTTGAGGCACTTCCTGGAACACATCTTAAGCTTGTCTGGATATTATTTCAATTTTTCAAGTAAATTCTCCCAACTCTTTCAAGGAACAGGGCCTTCCAATCTGAGGCAGATCTTTCCAGAACCCACAGGAGGAACTTTTCAATGATTTTAGGGAAATTAATATAATACTGATGTAACAACCTGGCCAGTATCACATATGGGAAAAGAAAACGTTCCAGTCTCATTTATAAATATTCTTAATAGGGCTGGGGAGATGGCTCAGTGAAATAAGCGCTTCCCTGGCAAATGCAAAGGTGTGAGTTCAACCCCCAGTTCTGCCAAAAGAAAAAAAAACCAAAAACTAAACATATTCTTAATAAAATTCTTAAATAAAGTATTAGAAGATAAAATATGGACTACATTAAAAGAATAATTCTAGGAACCAATTCTAGGAGTGTTAGGCAACACATTTGTCAGCTATTTATTTATTTGTTTATTTATGGTACCAGGGGTCAAACTCAGGACCTTGAGAGGCAAGCACTTATTCCAATGAGCTATCTCCCCTGGCAACTATTTTAGTATGATTAATTATTTGAATAATTTAGACAAGAGAAATATAATCAGCATAGGAAAAGAAGATATTTCACAGCATTCAAAAAACCCTTTCCTTAATTTTTCCCATGCAAACTTCAAACTCACAAGGCATTTATTAAAATAATACATTTAAAGGAAAAATCAATACAATGTATATAGCTTTACTGAAACCTACATACCACCATACAAAAAAAAAGAATATTATTTTGGGAAATGGGCCTCTAATTATTGATGAGTTTTACTTCAAAATTCATGCCACAGAATAACTGTGCCTAAATTAGTCTTAAAGACCAGCAGGCAGGGCAAAGAATGCGCTTAATTTTGTAGGAGTCCCTTCTTCACTGGACAGGTACCAGGGCTCCAAGTAGTTTTAGCCCAATAATCAACAGTAATGCATCCTATCTGGTCTTCATCCTTTAATTGCCTCTTTACTGGGAGCCTTCAATTGATTCTTCCTGCCCTGCTCAGCTAGCTTAGCTCTCAGGAGCTCTTTGCGGTGGTATCTTCCTCCAGCCCATTGACTTTTGGTTAATGGCTGATCTCATCCGTCCATCTCTGTTCACTTTGCTAACCGCAGTCTTCAGCTGTGCAGACTCATCCCCCGCTGCCTCCAGGAAAGCAGCCTTCATGATGTCAAACTCTCCGGTCCTCATGTCTCTCTTGGCCTCTCTCATCATTCACTGTCTTCCAGCATCACATATGATGAGTCACTGTGGAAGGTTCAGAGGTAAGAGAGATGTCCCCACTCATGCCTAAAGCATGAGGCATTGTCCACCGGAGTGTTTGGGACCAATGACATCGGCTAGAGAAACACACAAGTGGGACCATCACAAGAAAAGGGGAGGCAATACCATCAATATTTACAAAAAGAAGTATTTTCTGCCTAGACAACCCAAGAAAATCAGTTGAGTATTCAAACAATGAGCTTCTGGGTCACACAAACAATATATGAGGGTGGCTTTCTTATACATAAATAGCTCAAAAAAACAGTTCAAAAATACCATGGAGAGCTGCCCAAGTAGCTCAGCAGATTAAAGCACTTGCAAGCAGGTGCAGGGACCAGGTGTTTAATTCCTGGGCCTGATGTGCTGGCCCCACCCCCAGGCAAACTGAGACGGCAATTGAGACTAGGCATGGTGGCATACACCTGCAATCCAATTCTTGGGAGGCTGTAAACAGGCCGATCACTATGAGTCCGATCTAGTAGTGAGACCCTGAACACTCTTCTGAGACATAAATACATAAATGTATTTCCTCCTTGATCACTCAAGTGTGTGTGTCTGTGTGTGTATGTGTGTGTGTGGTGTGTGTGTGTGTGTGAGAGAGAGAGAGAGAGAGAGAGAGACAGAGACAGAGACAGAGACAGAGACAGAGACAGAGATAGAGATTGGAAGCCCAGTGAAGTAAATTAAAACAGAGATACCTGAAGCCACCCACTGAGAAGTGAGATGTCCAAAGTAAGAGTACAGACCAAAGTCCCCTAGAGGATTCATGGCTGGGTTTCAGGGTTCCCACAAGAGCAGACAGACTCTTTGGGCAAAGGTCCTGCTGCAAAGGTGAGGGTCTGGTGAGACCCTCAAAGGTGAGGGTCTGTGGGGCTTGGAGACTGCATGGATAACCCAGAAGCTCCGGGCTGCACAGGGGAGCTGCCTCTGCTTTCCTCTTAAGAGAGGGGAGCTGGGAGGCCCTGGGGGGAGGGGCTGGAAAGCTGACTAGAGTGCCCATCTGCATCCATGGGCTGTCATGTGGCCATTAGAAAACGCCTACATGTGTAATGGGTTAACATTATCCACTCAGTTACTGCAAAATTACCAGGCCTGCTATCTCCCAATTGAGTATGCAGCAAAGGCTTAAATAAAAGAGACAAGTGGTATGATTTTAGGGCTCCTGGAGGATTCAAACTCTAACAGAATTCAAGATGCTCTGGGGGCTAAGATGAAGAACTTCTCTAGGTGGCCCATATCTATTTGGTTTTCAAACAAAGGAGGAGGGATATACTAAAGAAAGCATGGGAAGCTGAGCGGGACACTGGGACTTCTCTAAGAATGCATCATGTTAATTTAAGAGAACTACATTGTCTCCAGGAAGACGTCCACCCCCAGGGGATGCCTACAGCTGCAGTCTTTATCTAATTAATTTTTTTATATACTATAAATCAAACTCAGGACTTGCTCTTGACAGACAGGTACTGTGCCACTGAGCTATCTCCCTGGCCCTTTATCTATTTAATTAAGGTTAGAGCTAGATATCATTAGTTGTGGCCTTGTCTTGTCTCCCCACCCCCCCTTTTTGGTCATTTGAAACAGGGTCTCACTATGACTACTGTTGAAGCCATCTTGTAGCCCAGGCTCACAGTGATCCTCCTGCCTCCGCCTCCTGAGTGCTGGGATTATAGTGTGCACCACCACATCTGGTTTTGGTCTTGTCCTTTGCAGCATCACAGCTTCACAGGTCTCAGCCGAGACCAATGACTCACAGAGTTTCTCTTGCTATGAGTCACTGCCTGTGGCCTGGGCCTGGGACAGATTCAGAAGTAAGCGTGGAAAGCCAATTGCTTGACTTTAAAATCCTGTTCAGAGCCACTTCATAGTGGTTTCCATCACATGCGCCCAGCTCTCAGGCAGAGAGAAAGGGGGGGAGGGAAGAGAGGAGGGGAGGGGACGGGAGGGGAGAGGAGAAAGAGACAAGAGACAGAGACAGAGTGTTTGTTAGGAGAGAGAGAGGGTAGAGAGAGTGAGTAACAGAAATGAGGCGTGGAGAGAGTTAGCTGGCTGCTAGGCAGGTCAATAAGAAAAGGAAGGCCACTACCTAGGGTTCCTTACGAGTGTTTTACTCTACTCCTCATCCCCATATCCTTTGATAGTAAGACCAGCTGTCCAGCTTGCTGCTGAACTGGAGAGAGAGAAGACCGTGACCTTCAATGATCAACTTCATGGGCCAACGTCCCTTCCAAATTTTCCTGCTACCTGGATCACTGACCCACTGACGTAAAACACAGGGAGAGAGGTAAGAAGAGGAGTCAAGGAGGCAGTTCATTTCCTGTCCCTGTGTCCCCACAGGTGCCTGCTCAGCAATGTCCACTTTTCACTCCTGGCTTCCTGGTGTGTCTTCCTGGACTGTGTTTGGTGCTGTGCTCTGGATGAGCAGGGCTCAGAGGAGGTAGGGGAGGGTGAAGTCAGCCCAACCAAGGGAACCTACCATGCAGTGCACTGTCCCCAAACCAGCATGTCCAGAAAGGCAGGCTCTCAGCCAAGAGGAGAATGACTATCTGGTTCCTTTTTTCAGGACAGGGAATCTACAAAAACTGTAATTCCATGGAAAACACAGCCTTCTGTTTAAGGAAGATGCATTCCCGTGCCCCCAGGAAGGAGACCAGACCTGGGCCCTGCTCACTATCCCAATGGAACAATAAGTAACAAAAAGTAAAATCTCTATTACACAATGCATGGGGGGAGGTGGTAAGCTTATGAGTAATTCAGATATAAAAATGAACACATGCTAAAGATTTTGTTCATTTCACCAGTGAGAAGCAGCCAGGTGGTATATGGGATCTAAAAAAAAAATCTAAGAACGGGCATATTTATAGACCAGAAGTCCTGAGATTGCTGTACAAATGGGGGCCAAGCTAGAACACAGCGGTTGCACTATGGGAATCAGATCCCAGGACACCTTCTCCAGTGTAGCCAGTAGGTGCTTTCCAGCAACACAGCAAGTTGTCTCCAGACCCTGTTCTCAGCCCCACGTCTCTATCTACTTCCTCCTCGCTTCTTAACAATATCTCCTCCAGCTCTACTGTCTCCCCTGCTCATCGTCACTGTGCTTCTCAGCCTTCCACACAACTTCCCCCTCGATTCTTCAGGGCCCACCATGACCCCCGTGTTAAATTCATTTCTTACCCCCTCAAAGAACCCAGTATCTTGTACATAATAAATTCCCAATGTACTGGGGGAAAAATAATTCATTTCTCGGTCCTCAAGTAACCTGATCTCTTTGTCACATCTCCTCTTCACCCTGAATTCTCTGTGCCTTATCTGTGTTTTATTTCTGTTTCTACAGTAGGTCCTAGTCTACCCTGGGAAGCCTCTGCTTCTGTTCTCCTCAAAGTTCAGCCCTGACTGAGACTTGCCCTCCCAGAAGTCGAGCCATCCCACTGGGTGACCCCCCTGGGCTCTGGCTTTGTTGTTTACCATCTCTGTTCCCACAATGTTTATTTCTCCTTATCTTGCCAGAGTTTCAAATCTATGTGAAATTAGACCTGCACAGCATCCCCTCTGGGAGTCTCACGAGCGCCTTAACAAGTCCAAGCCATGTTCTTCTCTCTCCAAACAGGCTTCTTTTTTAAAAATCAAGTTTAGGGAGCTGTGGAGATGGCTCAGTGGATTAAGCACTTCCCTGGCAAGTGCAAGGGCCTGAGTTCAATCCCCAGTTCCGCCCCCTTCAAAAAAATAAATAAAATAAAAATGAAGTTCATTAGTATAATTTATATTTTATTTTCTGTATTTTAGGGAAGGGTGTAAAGGGTATTCAGGGTTTCACTATTATATCGGATTCATAGTGATCCTCCTGTTTACAGCCTCCTAAGTGCTGGCATTACAGGTGTGCACCACCATGCCCAGTCTCATTTTCCATCTCAGCATGACCCAGGGGCAGGGCCAGCATGGCAGGCCTGGATATCAAATCCCTGGCCTCTGTGCTGCTTTAATCCATTGAGCTATTTGGCCCTCTATTAGTACAATTTAGATACACATAATGATTATATTAATCAGAAAGAATCTGTACACGTACATGATATAATTTAGTTCTTTTCTTTCCACTCCCCTGCCCTCTCTTAACCCCTCTTCCCTCCTCATTTATCAAGCTTTGTTTCCATTTTATCTTTTTCTCATTTTTGCTTTTCCTTTCCACCCCTCCATTCCCCTTTCCCTTTGAACGATTACTTCCTATTTAATAATATGAATTATACATTTTGGTTCTTATTTACACTTTCACTTTCACATATCAGAAAGACAGTGCAGTATTTACATGTGTGTCTGACTTATTTTACTGAAGAGTACAATCTCAAAGTCTATCCATTTAGTTGCTATCAGTGTCTCAAGTATATCTTTCTTTATGGCTGAGCAGTACTTCATCACCTTAAAAAAAAAATCTTTTCTATCCATTCATCTGGTTGATGTACATTTGGGTTGTTTCCAAGATTTGGATATTATAAACTGTGCTGCTATAGACATGGGTGCACATATATTGCTGTAGTATAATGTTTTTAGTTCTGGGAAGACATTAAGAAGAGGATTAATAGCTGGATCAAATGGAAACTGTAGCCCTAGGCTTTTGAGGCTAAGGCAAGAGGATCTCTGTGCAGATTTCCACAGTGGTTGCCCAGTGTACACTCCCTCGAGCAGTGGGGAACTGGTCCATTTCCCCCACCCCAGCATTTGTTACTGGTTGATTTGTTGCTAATAGAGGCTTCTTCACCTGTCCTCCTAAGATGAGGAAACAGGGTCACATCCCACTCCAACTCTGGCCAGAACCCCAGCTATCTTTAATGTCCGTTTTTTTAAGGATCCCTTCCTGGCTCTCATTTCAGCCCAAGAAGTCTATATTTATAATCCCAAAAATATATTATTGGAATCCCACCAAGGTAATTTCAATCTACCACTCCCAGTGCAAACCACAGTGAAAATAAAGACACTAAAACTTATTTATAATTATTGGGGAGCCAAGGGGCCCTAAGTCCAGCCACGAGGATGGCTTTCTGGAACAAAGAGACTGACCCAGGGCCAACACCTGGGTTTTATTCAGTTGAGAAGGGGGAGTGGCTTGAGGAAGAGGATTATGGGAAGTAGGTGAGTACTGTGAGCTGGGCTAGGTAGGTAGCCTGCATTTACCTCTGTCATCTGCAGAGAGTAATTTGCATTATGCTGTTGAGATAGTATCTAATGTTTCAGGGACTCTAGTGCTTCAGCTCTGATGTGATCTTTCAAGCCCCAGGAAGTCATAGCCTCTATCTCGAGGTTCGATCCCAGCCCACAGCATGGAGCACTAGCTCTTCATCCTGTCTTGACCTAGCTCATATTGGAGAGCAGCTGGTGGGGGCTATCAGGGAAACACACATGCCATCTTCAAAAATTACCACCAGCACCTCGGCCAGACCAATATACATTGCTTAAGGCCGAGGATAGAGAGAAGTCCCATGAAAGGATAAAGGGAAGTCCTAACCAGGTCTGCACATATCAATACAAGGAAATAGGGTCAGGCTCAGCCAAAATGGAGACAATCGCTCTTCTTTCAAGGAGAACTCAGATGATCCTCCACACCTTTTCCCATATGCCCCCCAAAATCAGCCCCTTAAGAACTCCTATAGATGGTGCCCCCAAGGATCTCCTTGATGTGTCCCCTTCTCCTCGCAGCCACTGCTACCTCCCATAGCCACCCTATTTCCTCTGTATTATACCTGTACCCTCATGTTTGCCCTGTATCACGTTTTCCACAAAACATCACATTTCCCATACTTAGGCGCAATGATCTTTGAAACAAATATTCCCTTCAATAGTCTTTATTCCTTAAAATACAGTCAGAAAACCCAAACACGTTTCTAGAGGGTCCTGACAGAGACCACTACAAAGTGGCTCTGAGCAGGGTTTATATTAACCGGCTGGCTTTTCCTGTTTAGTTATGAGTCTGCCCAAGACCTGGGCCTCTTGTCTGGAGGTGGCAGCCTGCAATGGTGGGGAAGCCTGATGCCTCAAAGGACAAGACAAGAGACTGTGACTGCAGCATCTCACTCCTGGGTGGAGACCTTCCTGGAGATAACACAGTTCAAATTAAAACAATGTCTTGCTTGGAGAAGCCCTTGAGCAGACCTCCAAGGTCCTGGGAGGGCCTTGCCACTGAATGCAAAATCCCACCTTTCTTTAGTATTTCCCACCTTGTTTCGATAAGTGAATACTGGCTGCTTAGAAGAGTTCTTTGTCTTAGCCCCAGAAAAATCTCAAATTCTGGTAGAGGATTTGGAACCTCCTGGAGCTCAAAATTGAAACCACTTGTCTCTTTTATTTAAACCTTCATTGTACAATCATTTTGGAGATTGTGGGCCTATTCAGCCCTGGTAACTGTGGGACGATACTAATGTCATGTCCTACTCCTTTCTGTTGCCCGAGGCGGTGGCTGCTGGTGAACGCCCACGAGACTGACACAGCGACTGGAGCCCATAAAGTTCTGGTCACCCTGTTGCAGGTCAGAGGATCCTCTCTGTGTCCTGCTCAATGGCAGTAAAGGTCCTTTTGCTTCTGCTTCTCTGCAGTGCTGCCGAAAAACTTAATAATTGTAAAGAAAAATATAAATGGTTAAGAATACACTTTAAAGGAATGTGAGAAAAAAATTTTGCAAAATTTTACGAAGACCGAGATTTGAATCCTCCTTCAAAGATGGCAAAGACTTTATTACATTCAGGTTTCTCTCTCTAATACCAGGACAGGAAGAAAGAATAGGAAAAAGAATGAACAGAGAAAAATATCTGATGTTAAATGGGCTAGTCCCATATTATAAAATATGCAGTTTACCTGACAAATACTGTAGAACTTGCACCAAGCTCTGGAAGGATATGTAAGTCAATTTTCCAAAAAAAAATAAGATTCTAGAGAAAATCTTACCTAGAATTGTTCACCTGATATTTACACCTAATTGATACCCTATCATCTTCTCATTTTGGTTTCATTTTATTTATTTATTTATTTATTTATTTATTTATTTATTTATTTATTTATTTCTGCAGAACTAGGGATTGAACTCAGACCCTTGTGCTTGCCAGGCAAGCACTTATTCTACTGAGCCATCTCCCCGGCCCCTCATTTTGGTTTTGAATCTGGCAACTGCAACTATAACCCAGTCCACATCTTCTCAAAACCAAGCAAGGTTTAAAAAAAATCTAAAAATGTATTGAAAAAGGCAATCAAAGGCACCATAAAGCCAAGCACTTGGGAGGCTAAGGCAAGAGGATCAGGTGAGTTTGAAGCTCACTTGGTTTACATAGTGAGATCAAGGCCAGGTTGAACCACACAGAGAGACCCTGTTTCAAAACAAAATGAAACAAAACTCCCACATGAGATATTCAGTCATATGTGTTAGGATGGGGAGGAGGAGAAGAGGAAGAGGAAGGGTGAGGAGAAGAGGGAAAGGAGGGGTGGGGAGGGGGAGGAGACAAGCCTTGGTGAGGATAGAGAAAGGAAACTGTCATCACTGTTGATGGGAATGTAAATTAATACATATAGTCGCTAGGAAAAACAGTATATGGTTTCCTCCAGGATTAAAAACAGTATTAGTCTGATCTAGGACCCCCATAGTTGAGTATATATCCACAGGAAATCAAATCGCTGGGTGTTTTTTTTAGAGTTGTGGTGCAAATACTCCGATATGCTGGACAACTACCCCACCACAGGACTACATTCCCAGCTCTGGCATCAACATCTCGAAGAGTTACCTCCATCTCCGTGTTCACAACAACACTGTTCACAACGGGCAAGATATGAACCAACCTAAGTGTCCACCAGTGGTCAAGTGGAAGAAAGAAACTGTGGGAAATATATATATAATGAAATAGTATCTGCCTTTATAAAAAATAAATTCTGACAAAGATAGGGGCTGAGGATATAGCTCAGTGGCATAAGCATCTGCTTGGCAAGCACAACATCTCGAGTTCAATCCCTGGCACTACTAAATAAATAAATATCCTGTCATTTATTTATTTATGTGGAATAATCTTAGAAACTCTAACTCATCTTAGAAAGTTGAATTCATAGAAGCAGAGAATAGAATGGTAGTTACTACGGGAACAGCATGGGACAAATAGATATTGTTCAAAAGACAGAATGTTTCAGTTATAGGATGAACAAATGCAGCATGAATGGTGATGAGGGCTAATACATTAGAACGTAGCAATCACTGGAAAATATATAAATAAATCAAACAACAGGCTCTGTACTGTATGTCATGGACTGCCAATGACTTGCTAATAATCTTTTATTTAGAGCAATGATCTCAAATCATGTTGAGGGCTGGGGATACAGCTCAGTTTTTTGTTTTTTGTATTGCTGCAAAACTGGGGATTGAACTCAGACCCTTGCACTTTCCAGGGAAGCACTTATTCCACTAAGCCATCTCCCCAGCCCCAAGGGATACAGCTCAGTGACACAAGCACCTGCCACTGGCAAGCACAAGGTCCTGAGTTTGATTTCCGAGACAAAAAAATAAAAAACTAAATCAAGTTTAAGGTCATGGAGGAAGCAGGAATGACCTAGAGGCTCATTTTAATCTTAAAGAAGGGTGGAAGAACTAGAGCTAAGGAAGACTCAGGCAGCCCTATCAAATTTTGTATTTATTTTACATTTATTTTTGGATTTTAATAAATGAAATATAAATAACACACATGTGTAGACTAAAAAGTGAGCTCTATCTTCACCTTGATTCTTCAGAGACCCTGTTCCCCTCAAGGATGAAGGCTGTAACTACTGCATGAGTGTGTACCGGCACGTTGGGCCCTTTGGAGAAATACCATGCATCTGAAGTACATGTGTCACATCTGGCTCTTGATCAGGGAGCCAAGATGTCGCATCTGGAGGATGTGATAAGCAGCCCATGCGGACCATAAACTAGGGCCGAGTAAAACAAGGGACAAAGCTTAACAAAAGGAAACACTTTATTTGTAAAGAGGAAAAGGAAGGGAGAGAAAAGGAGAAAATAAATAAGTACCCTATCAAGAAACAAGGAGGGAGGCGACTCCAGAAAAATGGAGGAGCCATGAGCCCTTTGTTCCCAGTTGTTTTTATGGGGGAGTGAGTGACCTTCCACCCCACACCTGGAACTTGTCATCAGTGGATTGGCTTCTGGGCACTCTGCCCAGTGTCATCTCTTCTGGTGGTCTACACATAGCTGCTCTCTGTTCACTTGTCATTGACCTACCTTTTAAGGCTTTATCTTATTCATGTTTAGCTTAGAATTAGAAGGGAGACAAGTGGATTGCACCCTACAGTGACCCTAAAGTGAACAATATGTGACTCTAGAGTGAACACACACACACACACACACACACACACACACACACGTCATTTCACAGGTATGAGCACGCACTGCCTTCACCCTCCCTGTTTCCCCTGTATTTCACTGGAGGTGGGGTTGGCTTACTGTCTGTGCACTTGACTTGGACCAGGGAGATAGCTCAATAGAATAAGCACTTACCAAGCAAGCGCAAGGTCCTGAATTCAAACCCTGGTGCTGCAAAAAAAGAAAAAGAAAATATGCACTTGACTTTCTCTGTGTGTCCTGCCTTAAAATTCTCTCTAGTTCTAGTCTCTTGGAATCCATCTCACCACTATTTGGTGCCTTTCTTTACCTGGTATTTCTTTTATTTTCTCCCTTCATTCTTGACTGGCTTTTCAGAGGAATCTCTTAAGTTAGTTTTAAACTTAACCTAATGAGGCCTTTATTTATTTATTTATACATACAGACCCCGGCCCTTATGTGTGTACATGTGTGTTCTTCCTTATTCTTATACAAAATGACCCATTATAAACAATTATTTTATATTGTTTATATATTACTCAGGTCGGACTCACAGTGGTCCCCCTATTTCAGCCTCACCGGTACTGGGATTACAGCCATGCGCCACCACACCTGGTCTTAGTGGCTTGCTCAGCATGCTCAGGGCAGAGCCCATGGGGCATGTGGTTCCAGGGATCAAACCCAGGTCCCTGTGCTTGCCAGGCAGGCACTCAGACCCCTGAGCTATCTCCCCAGCCCCTTGTTTTATATGCTTAAACTATTTAGAAAGCCATTCCATGTCAATATACATAGTTTTTTATTTAGATTTTTGTTTTTGATGGTTTCACAGTATCCCATGGCATCTATTCAGCATGACTTGCTTCATTCTTCTCTTCATGGGAAACGCATCAGTTGTTTTCACTTCTTTACCATTCTATATAAGGAATATCTTTGTGTGATTTGATGTACATCTGTGGCACTCTTCTAGAACACATTCCTATAAATAAAACAGCTGGTTAAAGGTCTGTCTCATTTCTGAAAAACAGTAAGCCATCAAGCACCGTGACCCTAAGGACTCTTCTGAATTCTCAAGACTCTTGCCAAATCAAAGAGGACTCTGGCAACTGGGCAAGCTAGTTTTATCTGTAGAAATGGCCTTCCTATCTGTATGTCAGTCATCCAGTGGACTAGAACGAGCATGTGACATCACTGCTTTGTCACCTAATTTTTCAGAGTCCCTCTTGGGGTGACCAGGAACAGAACAGAGCACTGTGAAGAGGAGTGCTGCAGTTCAGCCAGCCCCAACTGGACACTGCAGGTGTTTTCTGGAGTGTGTTGGTCTATCCATCACCCTTGAGCCTCCTAAGAGGTGTTCCTGTGAAATACGTACCTCACAGACTGCTCAAAGAGGCGGGGAAAGGGTGACGGGGGCAGCACCATGCAGCCAGCCCAACCTCCACGTGTCCTCACTAGGCAGAGGGTCCCCCACCAAAGCCAGGGCTCAGCGTTACCCTGGAAATGCTGACAGGAGGCAATGAGGACCTAGACCCTACTCTGGCTATATCAGGCCCAGGTATGGTCGCCAGCTTGTGTGAACAAAGGCTGTTCTTGCCTCCAAGCTGAGGGACAGCAGAAAGTTGGTCCCCAAAAGCAAGGAACACACGTGGGAGTGACAGGAATGAGGGGAAGCAAGCTGTGGAACCAGCCGTACCTCATCTGCTAGCTTCTCATTAAGGAGATTCAGTGTGAGGTGAATTTACGTGTGACCTCGTTAAGCCAGGGTACTGGTGCTCAAACACCAGTCCATATATGTTTGGTTTTATTTTCTTGTGGAATCAGGGATCAAACTCAGGACTTTGCACTTGCCAGGCAAGTACTTATTCCACTGAGCTATCTCCCTGGGCCCAAACACCAGTCTGGGTATGACTATGGCAGTTTACTTGAAAGTAAATTCAATCAAGCAGATTACTCCCCATAATCTGGCTCTGCCACACACAATTGAAAGTTTTAAGAGAAAAAATAGCTCAAGATCCTGATGAGAGAAAATTCTGCCCCAGACTGTCTTCAGACTCCACCTACAGCATCCAACTCTCCGACTGTCCATCTGCACCACAGATTTTGGATTTTCCAGTCTCCACAATCACTATATATTCATCCCGTAGTCATAATTAATGCTTCTGGCTTCAAAGAAGGAAAATTCTAGCATTGCAGACCCCCAGGGATGAGGCCTCCTCTCACTGTGTCCTGTTGCCCTTTGGGCCAGGGAAGATGCAGGTTTCCTGCTTATAACTAGCTGCTCTTCTGTCTAGTGGCCACTTTGCTGATTCTAGAGTTTCCCAGAAAAAGGGACTTGAAATAATCAAAATAGTGGTCTTTTTCAAACACTTTTTTTTTTTTTTTTTTTTTTTTGGCAGAACCGAGGATTGAACTCAGGCCCTTGAGCTTGCCAGGGAAGCCACTGAGCCATCTCCTCAGCCCCCAAATAGTGGTCTTTTTCAGAGATTACTACTGAGTTGCTGAACAGTTCACCCTAGGACAACTTCATCCAACCAAGATAAATTTTAGTATCGGGTTGAAAGGATGAGGCATGTCTCCCAGCTTCCCTTCTGTTGGGGTTTGTGTCTAATTGTCCCCCCAAAGCTTCATATAGTCATGGGGTGGCTTGGCTTCTAGAGATTGTGATTGACTCATGGTCCACTGGAATTATGGATGTGAGTGCTGAGATTATGGGTGTGAGTGTGCTACACCCAGCTTGGGGCGGAGAGCCTGGATGCAAGTTAAAGGGGGACAGACTCGCTCTCTGCAGCTGTTGTTGCTGCTGCTCCTCCCTTTGCTCTCTGCTCTTTGCCATTGCCGTGAAAGGTTGCTCTCTGCCCTGTGCCAGCCTACCTTGGAGCCAGCTGAGTATGGACTAAAACCTACAGTAAGTAGCTCACTGAAACCTGTGTGCTAAATAAACCTTTCCATCCTTCATTTTGGGTGTTGGATATTTGTCCAAGCAATGAGAAGAGTAACGGAGACACCCCCTCCATCTAGCTATCCCAAACACGCAGTTATAGGTCTGTCTCCTTTGTCTAATTAGCACACACTCCACAAAATCCATAGGTCATTTCTCATCTATCCCAAAATGAGAGCAGGAGTCTAACTTCTCAAACAAAGAAAGAAAATTTGGAGGGATTAACAGGAAGGGTGATGCCAACAACATAGGATGGGGTGCCATTCCCATCTCCAGTCAGACAGGTCAAGAGATGTGGGGTGGGGCTGGCTCCATGCTCCCTGCCCTGCAAGAAAACAGTGCAGTGGCGTGGGCAGCCCTGGGAGCTCTTCCTCCTCTCACATCTTGCCCCATTCTAGTTTGGTTCAATTCAGGGCTGGATCCCTGAATGCAAAAGAAACTCCATTAGTATTGGGAGTGGCAAACAGACACGCAATGACATCTACCCCCCACAAAACTGGGGAACCAAGTGGAAATTGTCATTTTCTTCTTGTGTGAGACCTTCGAAGGAAGGAAAACCCTCTCCAGC
Source organism: Ctenomys sociabilis (assembly GCA_004027165.1). Classification (NCBI taxonomy): domain Eukaryota; kingdom Metazoa; phylum Chordata; class Mammalia; order Rodentia; family Ctenomyidae; genus Ctenomys; species Ctenomys sociabilis. The sequence continues at coordinate 2,013 of PVKA01016695.1, read as the reverse complement.
TGCAGGTCTATGAAGTGACAAGGCACCAGAAGAGTCTCAGAGCCCAGCTGTCATGGTTGCAGGAGCAGGAACCAGGGAATTGTTCCACACTGACCTAGAACCATAGCAATGTCCTGACAGAGTGTCCTTTCCTTCTACTGGAGAATCTTCATCTCTGGTCAGGCCAGTAATTAGCATCAAGCACACTGGTTCTTGTTTGGCTGACTCTGTGCACCCCCAGGCCCTTGCTGAAGCCTGCTCACCCAAATCCCAGCGCCAACCATGCTCAGTAGAAGGGGAAACTTCAAGAAGAGCAGGAACAGGAAGTAGGAGTTTCTCATCAGGGATCTGTAGAGGAGACACAGACAGGAATGAGCTGCCTCCCAGGGCAAAAATCTCAGGACTTTCAGTTCTCCTTTTGTCCAGATTATGGGTTCCATGGCTCAGTGAGGGCAAGGCCAGGGCTCAGCCAGAATGAACCCCTTAGAGGGCACAGTCATGCTGCCAACAGGCTAGGCTCTAGGCACTTCATACCACAGTGAGTTCCCCTTCCAGTCACCCCTCTTTGCTCTCCAGTACCACTTTATCCTCCATATTCAACTGGTCCACCCTTTCTCCTTCACCTAGTCTTTATTATAGGTAGATCAGTGGCTTTTTTTTTTTTTATCTTCTTCTACATTCTTCATCAAGATGGCCTTTACCACCCTCATCACTATCTGTGACACAGCTGATGTCACATCTGTGAAGACTTCTGGGACACTACATCTAGAAGCTCACTTCTGTTCATCCCACTGTGCCCTGGAGTGATCCCTGGCCCTACGGTCCTTTGTGCTCTCATGTCACTGCCTATGGATCTAGAAAGCCATATACCTTCTGTGCCTGATCCCCACCCCCTTGTCACACTGAGCACCCTTTCCATCTCTCCAATGTTCCTCCAGGGGCCATCTTTGTTGTCTCTCTCACCCCAACAGGAAGACGTCCTTAGCTCATGGACAGATTTGAAAACTCCAAAGTATATCCAACTCCAGAATACTGAATGAGCCAAAGAACACTGGATGCATTCTTTGAAATGTTTTTATGTGTCCTTGAGGTGCTATGCTCTGTGTCACCCTCTGTAGTCTCTGGAGTCTGTCTGTACTGTCCCTCTCTCAATGACTGAAACCCCATCTATTTGCACAAATGCACTTTCAAAACACTGAGGAAATTTTTTTTTTTTAAGTTACGGTGGTGGTGGGGGGGGTGAAATCAAAGGATTTCTGAAGCCAGCCCCCAAGAGTTCTTCAGATATATCTCTTCAGACACATCTACTTAACTCAAACTGACAGGCAGGAAACCAGACAAGACCTAAGAGACAGTTCTGAGAAGAAGTAGATGAAGAGTTGGACTTCGGTCTTGGCCCTAGGGGTAACAGAGAGATCTATATTTCAGCTCTGGCCTTGACCTGAGGCTTGACCATCACAGGCTAGCATAGAATTGAGCCAGGTGTGTGTGGGGGAGGGAGGGTATAACTGATATTTGGGATTCCTTTACAGTTTCAAGGGTGATAAGCATCAGATAGGTTTCCCTATGTCTCTACTACATCAGAGGAGTAAGAAAACCAAGTCTATTTCTCGTCAGTTCCCATACCTCTGCTTTGGTGCTTGGGGAGAAGCAGCAGATTTGTTATTGCATAGGATCAGGGACTCATGGAAGAAGAGTGTATTCTAACCCATTAAAACCTAATCTGTGACATCTCCCCTGGGAGATGTGTAGGAGATAGACCAAAGGCCCATATCCGTGCTTTTCTTCTACCAGCCAGATGAAGATTTTCTCTTTGGGTAGCAGAAGCCTACATGGGAGTTCTTGTACTCACAGGTAAACTGAGGGTGAGGAAGCCCACCTGTCTTTTTAGTGACTATTAACATGAGGATACATCAGAAAGGCTAGGGCTGGGGAGATGGCTCAGTAGAATAAGCACTTGCCTGGCAAGCAAGAGAGAGAGAGAGAGAGAGAGAGAGAGAGAGAGAGAGAGAGAGAGAGAGAGAGAGAGAGAGA
>PVKA01016694.1:0-47375 GCA_004027165.1 Ctenomys sociabilis | reverse complement strand
TTTTGTCTTCCTGCCTCACCCGGCCTTCCAGAGTGCTGGGATTACAGGTATGCACCACATACTTGGGCCAGCGCTCCTTGCTTAAAGCCCCTCTTCTTGGGGCCCTGCACTCTCTGCACTGGGCTTCTTCTATACAAGCAGTCATTTCATTGACAATTTTCATCAGCCAGTCTGTACAGATGTGCCATCTTCTCTTTGCCTGGCATATACAGGTCAGCGTCACAGGCACTAAAAATCACTGGCAGTGGTGACAGGAGGAGGGTCCTGGCAAGCAGGGGCTCTGTGTCCACCTAAAATGAAACTGCCACACTTTTATAGTTCGTCTATGACCTCCTTTAAAACTGAAATCCCTGACTGATTTGTGTGTGTGTGTGTGTGTGTGTGTGTGTGTGAATTCTTCCTGTTGACACAATATCTGGCATTTAAAAAGCATTTAAAAATTAAAATACATTGGATCAAATGGGGATGAGTTGAATTAAACTGAATTGAATAGAGTTTTACAGAATAAATGGGATGCTAATTTGGCACATCCTGAGTGTCCTCCTCTTCCCCCTTCTCCTCTTCCTTCCACACTCTCCCTCCTCCTCCAGCATATGGTTGTAAAAAGCTTTGTGAACAACAAATAATAAATTAGATCAGGGCTCAAGTTCCTGGAATGAATAATGAGTAGTAAATGTTTGCTTGTACAGTATTTGCATCTCATATCAAAAATGTAGAGGTCATGAAAACTCTGCGATTAAATTCAGATCTCCTCAGCTTTCAGAACGCAGCTTCTTGATATTCTGAGCTTCTCTTCCACCCTTGCTGCAAAAGGATCACTTTCTGTCTCCAAGGCAAAAAGCAACTTGTGATACTTCCAGAACATGTAATTATTCACTTGAAAATAATTTTGATAGACACATATTCATTACATTTCCTTGAATTATAATACCGAGTAGAAGTGAAACAGAAAATGTTCTTTGATGTGAGTTTTAGTCAATTAAAACAGCATGCACTGAGCCCTTGCTCAGGGAACCTGCTAGCACACAGGGACTGTTCTCCTCAGCCGGGTGGCAGAGGTAAGTCACCCAGGGGAGCCACAAGTAAACAGAAGCCAGTTTGCATGTGAGGGAGGAGAGACATTTATGCTCCTTTTCTTTCCTCCAAACACAGAGCCTGTGGTAGCTTGACTCTGTCCCTTGGCTCCTATAGTTTGTACATACATGAAATTGCATTTATTTGAGAAATTACCTCAAGGTGGAGTTTAAGATAGGACATTTCATGCCACAGCAAGATCAGTGACCAACTTGGGACTGCCAGGTCACTTTGTGTTCTTATCCAGTGATGAAAAGAGCCATTTTATTTTATTTATTTATTTTTTTTTTTTGGCAAAACCAGAGATTAAACTCAGGCTCTTGCACTTGCCAGCGAAGCACTTATTCTCCTGAGCCATCTCCCTGGCCCCAAAAGAGCCATTTTAAAGCAAAGGATGTTTGTTAGCAAATGCAGACTGTTGTAGCACAGCAGTAAAGGTTTTTGCAGGTATCTCGATTTGGAGAAGCCCCTGCCTCAGAAAGTCTAACCTGGTAGCTGAGCTTTTGCCACCTGACAAGTAGCACCACTGTCTGGAGTCTGAGAGTGCTGCTGCCTCCATTACGGTTTCAGAAACGCGTTCACTTGGCCGTCAGAGGAGCAGGAGCTGCCCAGCACACCGCGTTTGGCAGATTTGGTGCAGACTGACTGGGCTGACTTGTCCTCCTCTGCCAGCCGGCTCCATGGATTGGTCACAATTCCTGAAGGCCCAGTCAGGGTGCTTCTGGAAACATGCTGGCATCCGTGGGTGACGCCTTCTGTCATGAGCTGGGGAGCAGGGGCCGGTGGCAGCACTGAAGATGAGGCACAGGAATCAGAATTTAGAGTATCAAGGCCAGAACACTGCCCGTCCCTTATTGTCTGGGAGAAGTCTTGGCCCCTTGACTTTGCTGCTCAGCTTTCTGCTGCTGTGTCAAATGCCTGAGATGAATCAACTTAAAAAGAGAAAAAATGGTTTTGGCTGAAGATGTGGGAGGTTTCGTTCAGTCGGTGGGGAGCTGGGCCTGCTGTTCTCAGGAGGCAACGCTCCGTGACGTCAGGATGGATGCAGACGCAGTTCAGGTATTTTTCAAGCTCTAAATATTGACAGGCAGATGGAGAGTAACTCTATTTGGAGAGATGCAGTTTATATTTTATTTAAAATACTTATTATTTTATGTTCCTGGGATGATAGTTTTTTCTTAAACTATGGGCTCTATTTCCAAGGAGCTCACGTGTTTTCCACAGTACTGTCCAGCTCCCATTGCCCAGTATTCAAGGGTGCAAGCCAGTGGCCCTGGCAGACCAGTCACAGGGGTCAGTACTGCTGTGGGTGACCCCTGCTAGGCCCGATAGCTGGTCCCACAGGAGCTGGGCTCGCCCACTTCCGCTGCTCACCTCTGACACCTTTTACTTCCTGAAATCTGCCTACCGCCATCCTTTTGCTGACTGAAATGACCATACGGGCCGGCCACATAGCTCCACAGATTAAAGCACCAGTTTAGGCGGAGCTCAGCAGCCAGGTTTGATCCCAGTGTGCAGTGCCTGCCCATCCAGCGCTGAGACGGGATTGAGACTGGGTGTGGTGGCGCGTGCCTGTAATCCCAGCACTTGGGAGGCTGAAAATTTAGACCTTGTACTAAATACATAAATAAAATGACCATACACTTTTCAGTGATTTCCTTGGGGACAGTCCCAGCCACAGCACAGAGCTGGGTGGATTCGCTCTCCAGCATTCTGTCCAGCACTTGGTGCATTTAGAACCCAGCTCTTCCAAGAGACTGTGCTGCACATCAGTCACTGCTTTCAGCGAGTGGGGAAGTTCCCTGGCCACCCTCTTATCCCTGGGGGTATAGTTAATTCCCTGTTGCTGCTGCTGAGCATGTAGACAACTCGCTTCTTCTTTCTGTGGTGACAGGCTCACGTCATCAGCCTGGGGAGAAGCCCATCTGCAGAGGAGGCCACTGATTCTGCACTCCTTGTTGCCCATGCTGCAGTCGCTTCTGGGAGCCCCGAGCACCACGGTGAGCCCCGCTCCGGTCCTTCACTCAGGGGCCTTGGGGTGGGTACAGGAGTGGGTGGACCTGCGCCCTGGGCTGCAGTGCACCTTCCCTGTGCGCTGGGATCTCGCTGTGCTACCCTCTGCTTCCCGGAAGCCCCGTAGCCTCTCCCCGTTTCTTCCTCAGTGCAGCTGTGCTCTGTCCAAACAGCTTTGAGAACCTGCACTTGGCTCCCAAGGAAGTCCGTGCTCTCAAAGGGGACCGTGTTTAAAGCTGTTACTGCTCCTGCAGCAGCAGCTCTGACCTCCAGACTCTCAGGGCTAAGCTTTCAATCAGGACAAACTTACAGGGCTTTAAGCTACCAAGAGGAAGTTGTCACTTAACAGCCACGTGGTTTTCCTTGTTCCTGCTACTAGGTAGAATCCCAAACTTTGGGACTTCTTTATCCCACCACACAGGCACAGAATATGTGCGGTGTCTCTGTTGACCAGGGATTTTATTATCATTTAAATCAAATTATTCAGAAATGGACTATAACTCACAAAGACCTAGGGCATCTTCCAAGATTGCAGATAAAAACAATTATGTACCAAGTAAAATAAAGTCCAGGGTGCCAAAAAGCATAAAATCAGTGTGATGTGCAGAGCAGGAGCTGTTCAAGGAGGCCAAATCTGAGCAAAGGTGAGTGCAAGTCTGCTGGGGCAGCTCAGGTGAAGCAGCTCTAGGGGCCAGGTGAGCAGCTCCGGTGCTGGAGCTGCTGCTGGAGGGGCCCCATGACTGCTGGCTGTGCGTCCTACCACCTTCCAGGTGCCTCCTTCTGTCTCTTGGAGTTTGAGCACCTCTTCAGAGGAAGCTCTGTGGGGCTGGAGAGAGATGTGGGCAGGTCATTTATCTGGTCCTCCTTCCATGTAACATTCTACAGATAATCAAATTCACTTTCAGAACCATCAAGGAATCAGCAGGATGATAGTTTCTTGGTCCCCCAAATACCTTTAACAGGGAAATAGCCACTCCACAGCATTCTTAATAAAACACCTAAAATGCAATGCTGATGGAAACGTCTACAAGACCAGGAGTCACAACTCCAAACGTCTGCGGCGACCAGGCGAGATTTGGCACGAGGCAGGTTGTTATTAGACATCAGGAGCGGTAGCAATGGTTAGAAAAGGCAGCTAACAGGCCCTAGAGGAGAGCCCATTTGGAGAAGCAAGACCATGGCAAGCTAGATGAGCCCATGCCACACTGCCTGCCCAGCCCCCTGCTCTGTGTCTGAGGACAGGCTTATTATACTAGCAGATCTGGTTTCCTCAAGAGAAGGCAGGAATCTGAATTTCCATGGGAAACTGCCAATTGTTCATTAATGGTTACTAACTCCCACTTAGGGTTCTGAGTGAATCACCATAAAGGTGCAGACCGTGTCCGTAACTTCTGATTTAGCAGCAGTGCCCATGAAGGGTTCTGGGATGTGCTCACATTCAGGGAGAGGAAGTGGATTAAGACAGCTGGAGGGCTGTAGGAATTTTAAGATGATGGGATGTGGGAGAGGAAAAGATCTCTTCCTGGGAGAAATCTAAACACGAAGAGGGGCTGGAAGACCTTCTTATTATGTAGTGGGCCTCCTGGCCTAGTGCTCAGTGCAGCCACTCATTGACCTCAGGAATTGAGTGGGGACCAACAGATGTGGTGCCCTATGACATGTGTACCTGACTTCATAAGTGTGACGTCAGGCAGTGCTGCTTTGGGAGATTTACATCATCAGTGACAGGGCCTGGGATATAGCTCAGTAGGGCAGCACCTGCCTGGCAAGCACAAGGTCCTGAGGTTGATTCTCAGTACCAAAAGTCAAAACAAAAACCAAAAGAGTTATTTAAGAAACATATAATCAGTGACCATCCTCTTTGAGTTAAATGCATGTTTTTTAAGGTTTCTAATCTAAATATGGTGCTGGTATTGCCACTCTGAAAAATTGGAAATGAAAAAAATACCTACTTGATACAAATAATGTCCCTGAGAATTAAATGACTCCAGGTAGTAATAATGACTAATGGTTATGTGTAATGTACTGGCCTTGGTTTTAAACCATTCTACATTTGGTATCTCATTTAAATCCTTAAGCAATTCTGAAATACATATTATCCCCAGATTTTAGATGGTGAAATAAAGGCACTGAGAGATTAGGTAGTTTTGCCAGAGGCCCAAGGAAATGAAAGAGGACAGTTTGGAGCTTGTCTTTGTCCAGCTAAGAGGAGATAAGACTGCATAACTCTCACCCCTGCGTGAGCGACAGAGACCTGCCCAGGCAGTCAGCTCAGAGGCTGCTGTGTCAGCTTACAGGGACTGGCCGCTTATAAAACTGCCCTACCCCTAGGCACTTAGGCTGAGGCTGTGGGATGTGGCATTTGGGGCAGTCAAGGGACCCAGGAGTGCAGGGTTTGGCAGCCCAGAGAGCAGGGTTTGGGAAGTCATTGGGAAGTCCCTGTCCAGGAGCCTAAATGGGCCTCAGCCCCACTCTCAACCCTGAGTCTCTGCTGCCACTCAAAGCATCTGGGGACCTACAGCCAGAAGACCCACTGGGAAGTGAGAACAGTCTCCCAGCAGAATGAAGTTGGGAATAATGACTTCACAGGTGAGGCAGAGGTGGCTTCCATTGGGGGGGGGGGAGACAAGGAAGAGGAGGAGGAGGGGGAGGAGGAAGAGGATTACTTGACAGCTCAGGTAGCGAGTGACTTAGGGAATCATAAAAACAGCAAGGATGGGAGCAACATCAGTCGAGTGCCTCTGGCCTGCACACACTGGTGCTTCCTCTAAAGGGCTCAATCTCCTGAGTGACACTCAGAAGCAGGACACTCCCCAGGGAACCCCCACAGTCAGCTCTTTGGACCAGAAATTTCTGCCAATTGAGAGAGGCCTCTCTCTTCTTACTCACTGCTTGTCCCCTAAAGGACAAAGTTAGATCAGTCTTCAGACTGCTCCTACCAGGCCCCTCTTAGACTAGGTAGCTATTGACCAGAAGACACCTGAAATACCTGTCACCCTCCTGCCACTAAGAAGCCAGTTTACCAAAGCTTTCAGAGAGTCTGAAAGGAAAGAGCTTGGGCAGAAGGGCTACAGGATAGAAATTCCAATTGCTGATTGACTGGCAGTAGCATGGAGCCCTGGAGCAGGTACAGAAAGGGGCACCAACCCTCACCCCTGAATGACTCACTGAAGTGGGAAAATAAAGCAAGGAAGAGCATCATGTTTTTCCCACCATGTACACCTAGTTTGAGACCCACTGCCTTCAGAATCCTGGCCTCCCGGGTGGTAACTGGGGGGAGGGTGGATACTGAGCAGGCAGGACCAGCATATGGACACTCAGGTCTTATCCCTGGTCCTACTGCAGATGCCTAAGAGTAGCGCAAGAGCAGAGTGCTCAGCTCCCCTGGAAGGAGGGAGACTCTGCCCAGCCTGTGGCTGTAGCAAGAGTTTTGGTGCCTATTTCCCTCTCTTGTCATCACTCTGTGACAACGAAAGAATTTTATTCAAGGCTCCAGGCCTCTGCTACCTCTACCAAGGGAAAGGGGACAGTTTGGAACTCATCTTTGTCTAGCAGTTAAAGGGAGCTGAAATCCCAGTGCCTCCATCCCTACAGGACTGCCTGACCTGACCTTGACTTGGGCAGGGGTAGACCAGAAGTCCAGGCCAGAGCCCTATTTGCGTATTCTTCTAAGGGGCAAGGGGAGATCCTTTTTTTTTTTTTTTTTTTTTTGTGGAATCAGGGATTGAACTCAGGCCCTTGCGCTTGCCAGGCAAGAAGAGTTTATTCTACTGAGCCATCTCCCCAGCCTAGCGAGGGGAGATTTTGAGCTCTGCTGTCTGCATTTAAACCTATCTGCAAAAGAACAAAGCATTTGAGTTTTGTTAAAAAGAAGAAGAGAAGGAAGAGGAGGAACCTGCGAGGGAAGTATTTCCTCCTTGCAGATTCTCCGTTGCTGGCTTGCTTGCTGGATGCCCATTGAAGGCATTGCCTTCCAACAAAGGCAGTGTCTCTGGCCAGGAAGCAAGTGCTTCGGGCTCTGCACTCAAGCCAATCCCAACGCCTTCCCTGCATTCCCCAGGCAGAGGAGCCTGCCCTAAAAGTCAGGAGGATCAGATCGTCACTGGATAAAGATTCCCAATTCAGGCTTCTTTACTGTGACTAACCTGAACCTAGCCAGCTTCCCAGAGCAACCATAGACAAACTTGGTATTAACAGATCTCTCCACCCAGCCAAGTGCTCTGGGCCTTGGCCTTGTGTTTATAACTCTTCTAAAGGATATTAAAATGAAATGGCCAGATGCCGAATACGCTGCAGTCTAAACCTTGGGCAGCAGAGCCCGCTGAGTGCAGGCAGCCTTGTTTGGAAGTGGACCCATCTGTGTGGGCTCCAGTGGGCTGGCAAGTTCTGCCGGGTCCAGTGACAGTGGACAGAACATACATGGGGGTGGGGGACGGGCTCCCTGTCCAGACGGATTCCCCACCTACATTCCCTACGACAAATGCATATATCTCCCACCACCCACTCCTCATCTCCCCATATTTTCCACAGTTGACATGAAAAACTTAAGTATCTGAAGCTGTATCTTGCCACATCCCCTCTCCTTGCTTTATTTTTCTTTACGTGTTCCTCCCTTTCTCAGTTTCTGCCTGTGTCTTATGTCTTCTGCCATCTTATTCTGACACATTCTCTTCCCTACCCCAGGTGCTGCTCTCTGGGTAGCTCATGCTTCTCTTGTCCAGAAAGACCCTGGTATTCACAGGAGTGCAGATTCTGTGGCCTCCTGACAGGTGTCAGGCCCTGGAGGCAGCCTATGTCCTTCACCTTCCCTGGCCTTCTTTGATGCCTCAGATGAAGGCCTTCCCTCTAGGGCTGTGGCACAGTGCTGCTCAGAGAACAGCAAGAAGCCACCACAGGCCCCACACACCCTATCTCCCTTCATCTGCATTCTGTTCTCACCTTCTTCCTTCCTCCTCAGCCGTCCCTCCACTTCCTGCCCTGTGTCCTCTGAGAACTTTCCTCAAGCTAACCCCAGGCCCATTTCTTACTAGAAAATCCCAGGCAGCCTGAGCTTGGCAGCTTTGGAGCTCCCTGAGTAGCTGGCCATGACCAGGCCTGCTCTGGGGCCTACAGGGAGCACATGTGAAGGGGAAGGGGAAGTGTGGAGGACTGAGGCCGAGAGAGGAAGCAGAAGGCTCTGCTGGTTTCTACCAGCATTGGGAAGAGGCCCTCTCAGAAACTTCTGGAAGTCATCTTATCATCACCACACCTAGAAGACTGGGCAGGGGGCATTCAGCAGGTTCAGAGGAAAGCAAGGACCCAGGTTCAGAGGAAAGCAAGGACCAGGTACAGCATCTGTGAGAGAGCCAAGAAACCCCTGAGGCTGGGCAGGTGAGGAAGGAGTGGGCAGCCCTTGGCCCACAGGGAGAAGCAGGCCTGCTCCTCGCTCAAGTGTGTGCTGTTGGCTGTTCTCCCCCAGGACAGGCTCTCCACCTGCCTCCTCACCTGCCTGAGGAGTGAGGGCTCGCAGCCTCTTCGTGTCCTCCTGAGGGAGGACAAAGAGGAGGGGTGCTTGGGAAAGCCACTTCCACAGGGTTTCCATCTTCCACTCTGGTGTGGGCTTGTCATTTGTATTCAGAGCTCAGAAAGGCCTGTCTCTCATGCCCTGACTTGGTGTCAAGAAGGCGTTTAAAGGCAGCCTATGGAAAGCGAGTAGACGAGTAGATGTCACCAAGACAAATGAGGAGCCACAGACCTGAGGCTGCTGGAAGCCTGACCAGCCTCTCCCTGGGTGGTCTGAAGTGGGCTTGTCATGGAGGAGGGTAGGGGAGGGCTGGGCAGCTTCTTGGCCGTCACCTACCATCCCTGGGACAAAGCCCCACGTGGGCACTTGGCACCTTTGTACCCCATGAGTCTCCAGAGGCCTGCTGCCCTCTCGGTCACCCCTCTTTCCTGCCGCACACTGCCCCACGCCCCAGATAGTCACAGACTTCATATGACACAGGGAGTGGCAGCAGCTGTGTCACTCCCAGAGCACATCACAGGCCAGCATCTGCTGTGTCCAGAGAGGGAGAGCGTGTGCTGGCTTCATGCCCTTGGGCTTCCTGCAACCCGACAGCAGGGAGTGGGTGGCCTCGGGCAGGAAACCCCTTATAGGGTCTAAACAGGGATGTTGTATTTACGGGGTGACCACCAGGCCACAGCTCTCAAGACTGCATTTTCAAATTCCCCGGAATTCTTAAGTCCTTTGCAGTTATAAAGATTATTTTCCAAAATCGTTAACAAAAGATGCCTGTCACAGCATACAGGAGGATTCCTTCCTAGTGAATGCTATCGCTGCTGTTCCACCACCTACCTCAAGACAACCTTAGAAACACGAGTCCCTTGTTACTGGAATTTACTTTAATTAAAAGCCTGGCCTCCAGCGAGCCACCCTGCAGTCTCTCATATTTCTTGCGTTTTGGACGAAGCTTTGTTTTCTTTTGCTTATGACTGAACATCTCTAAAGCCAGTCTGTCTGGGAAGGACATGGCTTTGGTTCCCAGACCGAGCTGTCAGCAATCAAGTCACCCTGACCTGGGAACCACACCCCTGCCCCCAGTTGATAGACAAGCTCAGCATTCTGTTAGCATGAAAATAGGAAGAGACTCAGCCTGGGATAGCTCTTCCATGGGCCAGAGTCACACTCCTGTTTTAGAAAACTGACCTCATCTTTTGCCCCGCGCACCAGCCTGAGGTTGTCAAGGATTCTAGAATTACTTTTAAAGTTAGGGATGGCTGTGTGCACAGAACTGAAACTGGCTGGTTCTTTGAGAATCCACACCCAGCTTCAGAGCACAGGGACAGGTCAGGAGGTGACTTTTCACCCTAGTGGTCATGACTTCCTGTCTTTCTGGAAACCTGTTGTCACTTATTCCAGATGGACCTGGAATTCCAAACCCCAGGACAATAAATTCATTGAATGAAGCAATTTCTTTTCTCTGAAGCTGGGGTCCCATGTGCTGTCCCCTCAGAGGCTGGTCACTGGAATATAGTTCATAAAGTTACTCTGGTGCAATGGAGGGGTGGGAGTGATGGGTCAGGGTCTTGCCAGAAGGGAGCTTTCTCTGTATCCCAGATAAAGATAAAAGTGTTCTCAGATTTATGGGCAGAGGCAGGGAGCACTGAGGCCACCTAAGATCTACCTTCGTTCCCATGCTCCAAGAGATCTTAAGTGTCCTGACCTGAGTGCGCAGGTGCCTGATGTGCGGTCACTTGCACATGACTACAGCTGTCAGGAAAATCCCATTCCCTGGCTTCCTCATCTCCCTTTGACTAAAGAACTCCAGGAGCAGAAATGAAAAAAGCATAGAACTGTGGAGAAGCTGGGGACCCACCAAAGGAGACAGAATGTCAGGACCTGAGGAGCCAAGGCCCAGAGGGAACATTGCCAGGCAGGGCCAGTCCACAGCTACCCACTACGGCACCTCCTTGAGCTACCCTGTGTCCACTGGAGATAGACACAGTCCTTCCTCCCTGTATCTCACTCTGTCTCCCAGAGATTCACGTGCACTGATGTGCAATCTCTTGGGAAAATAAGATTCAGCCCCTCTGTGTCCAAGGTTATGAGCCATTTACACATTCGTTTGAATTAGGTCCAGCAGCTTCCATTCTTTAGCATTGGTCAGCTCAGCCACACTGAGGGAGAGGAGTACCTTGTTCAGATCCAGAGCCTGCTTCAGGGGCGGCTGGTCAGCTCCTGGCTAGGGGATGAATATTGGGAGGCCTAAAAACCTTGCAAAAAACTGGGAGTAGGAAGTTGTTTGGTGCAGCTGTGTCCACTGCCCCTGGGGACACTGGTCCTGACCCAGGAGAGGGAGGGGAGGAAAAGCCTCTGGGGTTTTTGTTCCCACTCTTTCCTGCAAGGCGACACCACTTCACCGACCCCAGGCAGCAGTGGCAGCAAATGTTCAGTCCCAGCTCCTTGCCAGCCTTCTTCATTTGCTGCCTTCACTGTAAGAGTTCTTCGCCAGGGCCATGAGGCTGGGATATGGGACATTCTTAAAGAAGGGCTGGATTGCATTCTGTAGTTAATTCTCGATGAGCCGGAAAACTCAAACACTATATCTACAGCCCACTGTAGATGGGATGCTCATCTCTGTAATGTTTTCAGAATCAGCAGAGTAAATGCCGTATCTCCAGTTTTCACCATTATGAGGTTATTAAACTAGCCAAAGATGCTACTAAGTTCAAGCATTAAAATCTACATTGCTTTTGCCCATGAGTCAGCTATGGGTGAAAGAGGTGGAGCATTTTCCATGCAGTAGAATTTGAGTAGTACTTGAGAAATTCTGCAGGACTCTGCCTGCTGGTCTAAGAAGTGAAGGAGCAGGAATCCAGTTCAGCTGACCCAGGTCCAGCTGCAGAGCCTGGGATGGAGCCCTTCCTAGGAGAAAATCCCGCGCAGTAGCGCAATTCTGCTTCTGCCTAGGACTCCCACGTGCATGGAACTTTGCAGGAGAACACAGACTGGAGCTTTCTTTTGGTTGAGTAGGTATAGTAAGCAGATTGCCCAAGTGTTCACTTGGGAATGTTGTGGGATCATTTCTCTGTACTTGGGATGCTCCTGTGAATGTCAGGCAGGGTCACAAGAGTCCTGAGGTGTGCAGGGCTGCTTCTCTGCAAAGGGTCCCAGGCCTCTGTTTCCTTCTGTCTCTGTCCCCTCAGAGCTCGTCTCTGCTGCCTCAGCCCCTTCTGTTCAGCCCAGGATGGAAGGGAAAAGCTCAGAGCCACAGTTAGGCCTTGCCTCTGTCTAGTGTAATTGACCTTTTCTCCATATTAGGGAACCATGTATATCCTGGTCTGTTCAAGTTGCTATTTTAAATGTCATGGATTAGGCTACATATATATATAAAAAAAATTACTTAGATCTATAAGCTGGCATGCCCAGGATCAAGGTACTGACAGACATGGTACTGGGTGACAGGCTGCTTGCCGGTAGAGGGGGACAAGGGCGCTCACTGGGGTCCCTTTCATAAGAACACTAATCCCATTCACAGTGGTGCTCCCCTTGTAACTCAGTGTCCTCTGAAAGACTCACCTCCTGACACTGTCACCGTGGAGGTTAGGTGCTCAGCATCTGAATTGGAGGGATACGTGACATTCAGATCATGCGCTAATGGGATCAGTCTTCTTTTGCTGCCTAACAATTTACAGTAGTTTAGCCATCCTCTGCTCATCATCCTGTAGGTCAGAAACCTGGCAGTAGGGCTGCCATCCTTGCTCTGATGAAAACCAAGTTGTTGGCCAGTTTCACTGTCATGTCAGCCTCAGGGTCCTCTCTAAGCTCATTCCTGTAATTCGCAGACTTCAGTCACCTATAGAGCTGAAGCCCTCTCAGCTCCTGTTGGCTCTCTGAGGTCTTCCTTTTTACACCAGCTGGCTTCCTCCTTCTCATTTTGCACTAAGGCTTCCCTTCTCCCTGATTCCCTTGTCTGCTACCACCTGGACAAGATTCTCTTTTGCCAGGGCCCCTGTGACCGTGTCAGGCCCAAGTGGTCACCTCACTCTCCTACAGCCAGTAGTGTTCTGTAGCATGACCTCAGCACAGGAATTCTCACCGTGCTCAGATTCCACTCGTGAGCAAAGGTGATGGAGTTACACAAGGGCAAGCGGTGTCACCAGGTGGGTGTCATCACAGAAGTACACTGTTACCGCACTGGCATTTTGCAGGGAGCATGGTTTGGTTTCCTAACAAAGCTGACCTCGGGCTTCATCTCAGTCCTGCTCAAACTTGGAAAACCCTGACAGTTAAAGAAGTTCCATTTCTCTAATAGGTTCATGGAGCTTTCAATTTCTGCTGCTATTCTGTACTGACTTGGCTACCTGTCCCCCAAAGGACCAGGTGTTAAGAGGCTTGATTGAGGCCAAAGGGCTACTGGGAGGTAGTAGATGCTAGAGGAGGTGGGACTGATGGAAGGAAGCCAGCCTGGGGCTGTGCCCCTGAACTGGACATTGTGGTCCTGGCCCTGCCTGTGCCCCCTCTTTTGTTTCTTGTCTGCCAGAGGTGAGAATCTTTGCTTCCCTCAGCACTCCTATCCAAGGGCAGGGGGACCAATGGATCATGCCCTGAGGCCTACAGAACTCTTCAGCTACAATAAACACTTCCTGTTTAAAAATCAATTCATCTCAGGAATTTGTTACACTAACACAAAGCTGACTAACAGGGATTGCTCCGGCTTTCCCTCCACTCTTGATAACCTAAGTTGCTGGCCAGGGAGATAGCTCAGTGGAATAGGTGCATCCCTGGCAAGCACAAAGGCCTGAGTACAACCCCTGGTTCCGCCGAAAAAAATTAAAAAAAAAAAACAAAAAAACCTAAGTTTCTCCTTTTTTGACTTTCACGATTGTCATGCATTTAAAAAGATTTATATCAGATCATAGCCAGCTTGCCTACAGGTTTAGGTGGTTTGGGGTTCTTTCCTCAGCAGCATATCAACCATATTTTCCAGATTTTTTCATGGTATAGGAAGGTGATAGTACCAGTCTACTAATGTAAGGGACGGTAGAGTCCTAATGTCAGGAGTGGGCAGAGTGATCGGTTAAGTGAATGATCAGGCAACATGAAAACTTAGCCCTGTGATCGGTCTGGGGGACAGTTCTCACTTGATACTGTTTTCAAAGGAAGCTAAAATCACCAAGAAGATAAAATGCATCAGAATTAAAAAAAAAAAAAAAAATTACTGGATCCTTCTGGGATCTGCATTTTTTCTGACAACACAGGCAGATGAGCAGGCAAAGGACAGCCTCCTTAGCTGCTTTCTCTTGTCCACATATTATTATTTTTCAATAATTCACTGCCACTAAGAGCATAGGCTCTACATTTCCATTTCAAATCTGTGAGCAGTTTTCAAAATCTTTGCTGTGGTGCTCTTCTTCAGGTCTGGCTGAGAAGTATTTTCAAGAGAGCATGGCTCATCTCAAGGATTCTGAAGGTGCAGGAAGAGCCAAATTTCTTAAAATTCAAGACCAGTTTTGTCATTTTCTCCAAATCACTGGACAAAAGGAGGTAAGCGAACTCAGAATACAATTGTGTATTTATTCACAGGGGTGACAGTTGATATTCCGACACCCTCTCCTTCACTCTGGGAGCATCTGTTACACACCTACTAGATGCAGGACATGTCCTAGCCTCTGGAGGGGCTTGGTGAATAAGGCTGGGGACCATTCCTGGGCTTGCTCCTAGAAACTGGGAAACTGTTTACGAGAGTGTAGATGACGTCCCCACCTCCAACAGATCCTAAAGAACTAGGGCCCTTGAGAACCCAGTGCACAAAACCCTGCTTGCCACAGCCCTCAGCTTTGGCTGGTGTAGTGTGACAGTACATCGAATTCCCCTCCCCTCCTTCCAGGTAATGAGTGCATTTGCATATCCAGTGGAAAGCTCACAGTGTGGAAATGTCAGCTCACTCTCTTGCCTTTGATCCATACAGGCTTTACATAGCTTATAAAAAAGGAACAAGGCCCAGAGTTTATATTCACAGGAATTAAATCCATGGGAACTTATTTCCTGCAAAGCCCAATAGCTTCCAGAAAGCCACCGGATAGCTTGTTTGTTGTTTGTTTTCCCCAGCCTCTTCAGGCAAATCTTGGGGATGAAGGATTTATTTCCCTCTTGCTGTCTGCAGCCCGCCATCCACACAGCACTTTCCTCACCTTTAATCTCTATGGACCAATCTCGATTAAGAAATATGAGCATTTAATGGGGATGAACCATGTCTCTCAGGCCAAAGAACGGCTGTCATTGCCACAGCAAATGGACTCTCGGTGCTTTTGGGGGCCACATGACCAAGGAGAGAAGGTCCTTCTGGGACCTCTGGTGTCTACTCAAGCCCCATCTTGGGTGTCCTGTGGGGAGAGCTCCAGCTGAAAGAATGGGGGGGAACATCTCACCATCCTGGCTCAGCCTGTGCAGTTTCCCTGTCACTTCCAGGCACACCAAGAATCCAGCCGTTTTCCACCTCCGCTCCCACAGGCATCATCTTTCGCCTGTACTGTGCTAGCCCCCAGCGCCTGTCTCCCAGCTGCCTGTTCCATGTGTGCCCTTTTCTAATTTGTTGAAGATAAGGAAGCCAAGGCGACCTTTTCAAAAAGCAAATCTGATTAGTGAATGCTAATGTGTAAAACACCCTGATGGCCTCTCAGTGCTCCTAAATTAAATCTGAATCCCTATATGGCCCCAAACACCTTCTCCATCTGGATTCTACTGATATTTCTCATCTCATGTTGCTGTCTCTGCTGGATCCATGTTCCTGGCCTTTACTAATCCCCGCCTTTGGCCAGAGTCCACCCTGGCTTCTTTCTAGAAAGGCCTCATCTCCCCATGCAGGCTGACGCCAAGCCATTCTCCAGAACGTTCCAGCTTCCTTGCTTCCTCATCCCGGACTCCCCCCACAACTCTTCCTTACAGAACCCTGCTTGATGCAGGAAAACATTTGTAAATCCATACGTGTGTGGATGTTTAAAGTGACCGCACTGAATTCCATGACAGCGGGATGTTCTTGCTGAAGGTGGGGGTGATGAGCAGATGGCAGACACATGTCTGGCTTCAGGCCGGCCAAGTCCTGTGACCATTCCCGGCGATGTGCTCTTTTCTGTTTCCCTTGCATTTCTGCTGGGGGGCCTGCTTCTGAGGCAGCTGGTGTCCTGTGTCACTGATGATGGTCCATGACTGTGCTACCCCTGCCCAAGTCACCCATACCCATGACGTTGATCACAAGATGCGCCTTGCTCTCCCAAGCTACCCTTTTGTTTTTTCAAATGGGCTGCTTTTGTTCTAGGTCCACTGCCTGCCCATGCAGCAGCCTACAAGAGTAGGAAAGCCGTCCCTTCCTCAGGTGGACACAGTCTGGGTGGGGAGTGCCCCACAGGCTGGGCTGCACCCTCTTCTCCCGCCAAGCACTGTGTGTGTGGCACAACCTGCCCGGCCCGAGAGACAGCCTGTGCTGTGCCATACGCACATGTGACCACCAGACCTTGAACTGTGGGGTACAATGGGGGTTGGCCACCAAAGGCTGGGCCCACAGACAGCCTCAGAGATGAGCAGGGGGCTCCCTTGGACCTCCCCTGGTGTGACTGTGTCCTACACACAGCCACCAACAGGAAGGTGATCTTTGGGGAAGAAATTAATATCAGGAAATACTGTTTTCTGACCACCTCATTTTTTTATTCAGGGTTGATTTAAATAAGTTGGATTAGACCAAATATCCCATCATGGTGGAGTGCATACTTTTGACTGCCTAAACTGTTCTCTATGAGTACACAGAATTTTGGAATGTGCTCCGGATGTTCTGCTAGGTTTTCATGCATATAGGAGTGCAGGGCACACAGACAGGAGTGTGGGCCTAGTGAGTGTGGAAAATGCCAGCCACCACTACCCGTGGGCTGCCCAACTCGGTGCAAATTTCATGACCAGTGCTCATGCCTCAGTTTTCTCCTCTGTCAAATAGGGATTGAAAGTGTGCCCCTCTGAGGAAGGCAGTGAGATTGGGACGTGGTCACATTGAAACTGTGGGGCACCATTCAATACAGAAGGATATAGTATGCGTTAGCTATTATTCTTAACATTCAACTGAAATGATTCAGAAAGTCACAGAAGCAGGGTTTCTTTTGTGGTTTTTGTTTTTTTTTTTTTTGTAGGGTATTTTGGTCTGGTCTGGTGTGGTTTGCTTAGGTTTCACTTGCTTAGGCTTCGTTTGGTCTGTGTGGTACTGGGGCCTTCACACTGAGCTACATCCTGAGTCTTTTTATGTTTTAGTTTTTATATGGGGATAGTGTCTTGCCATATCACTTAAGTTGTCCGGACTGGGCTCAAACTTTTGATCCTCCTGCCTCAGAATGCTGGTATTACAGGCTTGTGCCACCACACCAGTTGGGCTTCTTAACCAGAGAGCTTTTTATCTTTTTCGCAGAGAGCAACACTGATCCTGAAGGAGTCCCTGGAAGCCAAAGTGGAAGCATTTGGCTATTTCAGTCTTGAGGTGGCAGAGACGTACAGGCTCCTGAGCGGGGCAGACCTGGTGCAGGGGAACCAGAGCAGTGCCCACAGGAACCTGAAGAAGGTAAAGTGGGAGCCAGCACTAACCCAAGATGAGGCTGTCTGTGCTCCTTCCAATGGAACTTTATAAATGGCTTATTTAGGAAAGATGTCACCACATTTGCCAGAGACTAAACTAACATCTTTGGGATAGAAGATTTCCTCTTACATACTTTAAAAAAAATATCTGAGATTTAGCTATGACAAATTGTACTGCTGTAACCATAGGTGCACGTATATCCCTGTGGCATGATGTATTCAGTTCCTCTGGGAAAATACCCAGACTGGAAATAGCTGGGTTGAGCTGGACCTCCAATCCTAGTTTTTGGAGGAATCTCCACACAACCCAAACGCCCATCAATCAAGGAATGGATAAAAAAGATATGGTAGTTTTATACAGGAATATTACTCAGCTATAAAGAAAGATAAACTCGAGGCTTTTGAAGGATACAACTAGACACCACACTCATGAGTGACATAAATCAGACTCACGTGTGTAAATGTCATATTGTCTCCCTAGGGCAAGAAACTAAAAGAGTAGATAAGATCCAAAGAGTACAATAAATACTGTGAAACAACAGCTAATTTCTGTTGGTTTAGTGAAAGGGAACAGTTAATGTTTATTTGGGTTTTTTGACCAGTTTAGCATGCTTATATCTGATAATCCGAACTACTTTGAAAATAACAATGTGTAGTATAACCTTTGTTGATTTCCTGTCATCTTGTTTTGATATTTAGTATCACTTTTAATGCTTTTTATTCTGTTTAAAATAAAAGAAGGACGGGCCAAATAACTCAGCAGAATAAAGTGCCAGCTTTGCCCCTGGGACACACTGAGACAATGATTAAGACTGAGCCTGGTGGTGCACACGCCTGTAATCCCAGCTCTTGGGAGGCTGTAAACAGTCCAATCAGGTAGTGAGACCCTGAACACCATATAGACCCTTCCCTAAAATAAATAAATAGATAAATAAAATAAAATGAGAAACTAAAAAAAAAGCTATCCCCAAAATGCACCATCACAATTTATTTTCAATATGAAATAGTGATATACTCTTTAAAAATTATCAGCTATTTCTGACCATGCAAAATATTAAAATTTTTATACAGTGTAACCATCAAGGTTTTGAGAAGGAGCACAATTTTTATACTTCTGTGTACTACATTTATACAGAAATTCTCTCCCGCTGTTTGTTCTTCAAATGTGGAGCTCACTTGTGTAGCTAGCACGAGATAGGGATCTAATGCAGATCTCCCCACTGTCCAGCACCATTTCAGGAAGGATCTCACCTGTGGACAAGGGAGTTAAACTTTTATATGTGGCTGACTCTCTGGAGTTCTGTTCTTCTAGTAAACTGTCTGTTCACTTACCAGGAGCTCACAGGCTTAGTGACGAGATTTGGTGGAATGACTTAATGTGAGGGAGAAGGTACCCCTCCCTCATGGTTGTTTTTTTTCTTTCTCTAAAATATCAAGGTTTCCACATACTTTCATATTTACATTTCTACATGCTCCCTATATCAAATTGTCTAGGTCCATAAAGAATTTGTGGTATTTTTATTAAATTATTTATAGATGAATTTTGGGAGCTCTGGTATCTTTCTAATGTTGAGTTATTCCACCTATGAACAAGGGATATTGTTCCCTTCATTCATTCATGTCCAGTTTTATGTATTTCAGTCTTTTAAAGGCGTTCATTTTTTAGGTTTTGCACATTTCTTATTAAATTTATACCTAAGCATTTCATTATTAATACTGCAAATGGGTATTTATTTACTGTTACACCTTTTATTTTTGTGTATACAAACTATTGGTTTCTCTGTGTTAATTTCATATCCTGCTAGCTTGCTTCATTCTTTTATTGCTTGAGTTAATTTGAGGATTGATTCACTCAGGTTTTCACACTATACTATTTTATCATTCAGAAATAGAAATCGTTTGACCTTCTGTTTGCCAGTTCTGTCCCTCTCGTTGATTTTTCTTGTCTGGTGGCAGTGGCTCACACCTCTTGTACAGCAGTGAATAGTAGTGGTGGGGACGAGGGCATCCTCATTTGTTTCTGATCTTAGTGGCTATGCCTCTGTGTGTCTCCTGTTTGTATATTCTGGCTTCAGAACTAAAGCTTCTGGATTTTATCATGGCAAGGAAGTATTCATAAGTTGATAGTTTTACGATTTTTTTTAAAAATTAGAAGTAAATGTTGGGGCCGGGGAGATGGTTCAGTGGAATAAGGGCTTCCCTGGCAAGCGCAAGGGCCTGAGTTCAATCCCCGGTTCTGCAAAAAAAAAAAAAAAAAAAAAAAAAGAAGAAGAAGTAAATGTTGAATTTTATCAAAGGCTTTTTCAGCATCAGTGGAGACTATCAGATGATTCTTAATATAGTTTATTATAATATCAAATCAACCTTGCATTTCTATTTTTTTTTTTTTTGTGTGTGTGTGTGTGTGTGGAACTGGGGATTGAACTCAGGCCCTTGCACTTGCTAGGGAAGTGCTTATTTCACTGAGTCATCTCCCCAGCCCTCAACCTTGCATTTCTGGAATTAAATCTACCTCCCCTTCATCTTACTGAATTGCTTTCCTAGCATGATGATGTTTAAAGTCCATCTTGTGCTGCTATAACAGAACAACCAGAAAAAAATGTATAAAGAATAGAAAATCACCCCTCACCATCCTGAATGCTGAGAAGGCCAAGATCCAGGCCTGGCCCATGGTGAGGGCCTGTGCGGTATGATTCCATGCAGAAGGCAGAGGCGAAGGCGGGCGGTGGGGACCATGTGCCGCCTTCTGCACGTGCCGAGCCCCTTGATGCACTGGTAGGGCAGAGCCGCTGCCCCTCCTTTGGCCCTGTCTTCCACGCCGCCTCCTTGGACACTCAGTCTCTGAGGCAAGCCTTCTAGGGGGCACCTTGACACAGCAGCAGATGTTGACTTTGTTTGCTAGTATTTGTATGTGTTCCTTGTTTAGGTACCAATGTTGTATTTGCTTCACAAAGGTAATTTGGAAGTTTGCCTTTTTCTTGTGCAAAGGGACTTATATAGCATTGAAATCAGCTAGTGTTTAAAGGTTTCTACTTCCTGTGAAATTCGTTAGGCCTGGTGCTTTTGTTGTGGGAAATACCTGTAAGGTTTTCTCTATATATTCTATAAAGAGTGATCTTTTAAAGCTTTCTGTCTCTAATGAAGTCATTTTGGTAAGCTATCCTTTTCTAGGTAATTATCCATTTGATTTACACTTTCAAATTTCTTTGGGTAACAAGTTGCAAAGTAATCTCATGAATTTTTTTAAATTCCACTTTTTATAAATCTCTCCTCATTTTTATATTAGAGTTTTATTCTTCTTCCCTTGACTGAGTTAGCAGCTTGTCTATTTTGTTAATTGTTTTCTAAAAACCACAAACCCATTGTCTTCCAATTCTATATTTCACCAATTTATGAGTTTATCTTTATTATGCTATCTTTGTTCCTTATTTTATTTTTCTTAAGTTTTTTCTCTTTTAAATTGGGAATTTAATGTTTCCTTTTTATTCATGTGTTAATGGCTATGAATTTTCCTCTTATTACTGCTTTTAATGTATCAAGTTTTGGCCAGTTATGTTTCCATTATATTAATTAATTTTAAAATGAGGAGCTCCCTGGTCATTTCTGAGAAATATAAGTGGCCAAATCTAAAGAATTAACTTTAGCTTTCAATGAGTTATCCTAGGAATGAAGTATGTTTTTTTGACCTGAAGTATGTTTTGTTCTTTCCCCCCATTACTCTGGATCAAGGCTAGAGTCCCTCTACCCTCTTACTGTTGAGTTACACTCCCAAGCCTTTCTAATTTTTTATTTTGTTTTAAGACAGTGTCTTCATAAGTCGCCCAAGTGGGACTCGAATTTGTAATCTTCTGACTCAGCCTTCCTCAGAGCTGGGATTACGGGCGTACGTGACTGTGCCTTTTTTCCAGTGACTTTTCTACTTCTCCTGCTAAAGGCACCAGTTTGGGTAACATTTGTGTTACCAACATCTAGCAAGATGACACATTATCAGTTTTTCCACAAGTAGTTACTGGGCACCTTCTCTGGACCAATCTCTGAGCTAGCCAGACCTGCAGGTAAAACTGGGGGCCAAGGCAAACTTTTGTCTTTAGGAGTCTCCATCCAACTA
This sequence comes from Ctenomys sociabilis, assembly GCA_004027165.1. Classification (NCBI taxonomy): domain Eukaryota; kingdom Metazoa; phylum Chordata; class Mammalia; order Rodentia; family Ctenomyidae; genus Ctenomys; species Ctenomys sociabilis. The sequence goes on along the minus strand of PVKA01016694.1, from coordinate 26,088 downwards.
AGAAGACATCTCTTAAGCCAATGATTTCCAACAATTTAGTCATTACTCAGGCACCAGGCACATTATGGTGAGGGAAGGAGGAGGCAGGAGGCCGAGGGAATGGTGTTTCTATCTTCTCATCCCCCATCCACATGTTAATAGTGAGTCCTTTGAGAGTAACTGGCATTGTGTTGTGAGACTTGCAGATGTTAACTTGAACCCTACAGAGTTTAAATTAACTGGGAGTTGGGTCCCTCTGTTCCCAAGAGGGAACCAAGGCTGAGTGGTAATTGACCACATCAAGAGTTGTTGGAGTAGGTTGTTTGCACCAGGCAGTGAGCACTGTACTGTCTACTCCATGTTCTCGTCTCTTCCATCTCATGAGTTCCCAAGCCAGTGGCATGGTAGGAAGAATGCTGAGATCCATGCGTTGCCACTGAGAAGACCCCACTGGAACCAGCTCAGGCATGAAGGGGCATCCCCAGCCTTGTGGTTTCCAGAGTAGGGTGGAGCAGCCAGGTGCCCAGCGGGCAGGGATGCAGTTAAGCCTGGGGAGGAGCTTTGGGGGCAGATGCTAGCACCAGGGCGACTCTCTCCACAACACCACTCTGATCTCATCTTGTACCACCACAGTGCCCTCCCCCAAGCTGGAGACCATAGCTGCCTTTGCCCAGGCTTCTACCCTGACCCTTGTACCTTTTCCTTATGTCAGCCTGACTCAGGAGAGGGCGGTAGGAGTGAAGCAGCCTCTCCCCTAGCAGGATCCCACACTAGTAAGTGGGTGGTGCACATCGTACCAAGATTAGTAAAGGAGTTACAAACTGAAAGCTTCTAGGCGTATCGGGTGCAAAGTGCCATGCTATAAATCCATGTTAGGGTTTATGGGAAGGAAGCTTTTCCATGAGGAGAATCAGGAATTCTGGAACTGGAAAATGGGATGCAAGAAGGAAGTTCCAGAACAAGAGGGCAAAAGTGTGTTCAAGAACCAAGAGCAGTTGCAGCTGATTGCCTATGTTGGGCATAGTGTGGGATAATGCCCTGAGGCTGGCACAGATAAACACAGAAACCGGACCAGAATAGTGTTACACTCCCTGCTGGCTCCTGAGGGCGCCAAGGCCAGGCTTGCTGCTGTCTAGGATGGTTCATGTGTTATCCTCCATTAGCAGCCCTGTGGGTCAAACCTTCACAGCCCTGTGCTGCAGACAGGGACCTACTGCTCCTGGAAGTTACGCCTCTTACAGTCAAGCCCAGCTCTTTCCTTGAGGCCAGCAACTGGCCCAGTGGTTGTTAGCTTCCTGAAGAAAGGCCATCTACTGAATTAGTCTCAGGGTCAGGGCCCTGGGACCTGCATGTTTGTTGGCTTCCCAAAGAAGCTGAGAATAGATGCCCTGGCCTGCAGGGTTGAAAATCAGTTTAGCTTCAAGAAACTTTCAGGTTATATCACCTTTAAAGCAGTAGAAGTCAGTGACCTTTTCTCCCTTGAGTTTGGCCTCAGTGTCCATCAGGTCCCAAAACAATGACTTGTGACATATTAATGCTGCATGGTCCTTGGCTGACTGTGTGTGAAGGGTGTGCATACTGTGGTGCACGCTCATTCCTGCTCCCTGCCGGTCTCCATCCCACAGCAGGGCTGGCCTCTCCATGAACACCTTGGCACAGGCAGGACTTTAAACACGCCTCTGGCTTCTGCTGCTGGCTGGAGTTTCTCAAATTCTGTATTTAGCACTGAGCTCCGTGAAGCCAGCAGCTTTCTAAAGCAACTGGCCCTGTGTTTCTCTTGTTATCACAACAGCTGCGTCCCCTGAGTCTTCAGCTCAGTAGCACAAATCCACCTGACAGTGGCTTTTCCAGATGTGCCCCCTGTGCCAAGCAGGCCAGACACGAGCCTGGGCATGAAAAACAGGAAGGCTGGAGAAACAAAGCAGACAGCAGGATTCAATTACCCAGAAGGAAGCCAGATTATTGATCTGCCTTTTAAAGGCATCTGCCTGCAACAGAGAACTCTGGACTTCAGATGGAAATTTCCACAGCAGAACTTGCATTATTTTACAGCATGAAAGCTGATGTGATTCTAGGCTGGGTGTCCTTGCTAACCTTTTCATTCTGGTGAAAGGCTCCCACAAAACTTGCTGGAGATTATTTCCCAGGTCAGTAACATCCCAGGACCCACAAGGCCCCAAAGCTGTGTGAAGGCAGATTTGGATCCACTCCCCTCTGACCTCCAAATTAGAAACTGCCAGGAGCGGGCTTCAGCCCACTGGCTCAGTGGGTCACAGCTGTGAGCACTAAACATTCCTGAAGAATAATAACATAATTTTCTCCAAAAAGAACCTCAAAGCCTACTATAATGGGTCTTTAGAAGAGAGGAGCTGGAGCATGGCTGTTACTCATAGGTTGTGGGCAAGAAGGTCTGTGCCACCAAGGTCGTGCCATCCAGCTGGTTCCCAGAATCCCCTCAGTAACCCACTTTCATTTACTTTACCTTTAGCATTGTAGGCGTTTTCCTTGTTGCTCTTGGTACAGCAGGAAACCTAAAAACAAATTAGGAGTCCCCAGGGAGCCACCAGTCAGCCACTCCAGGTGTCAGCCACTTCCTTTTCAGGCGTGGGCCCTGCACTATTTCTCTGTGACCCTTTTCTAATTGCCACTGACTGATTCATTGTGCGGCTACAGCCGCCCACTTTGTTCTTCCTAGGAGGCAGTGGCCACAGTGGCGGTCCTTTCATGACAGTGCCGTCCTTGGGTTGAGAGCATGCTTAAAGGCTCAAAGCACTCATTGTGTCCCTTTTGCTGTCCCTTAGGAAACACAGGTGGGCAGTGAACACTGACCCAGCCACTTTTGTTTCTCAGGTATCAGAACTCATATTGCAGGCCTGACAAGTGCACAGTGCCTCAGAAGTTCCTCCACTGGCATTATGGTCCGGAGGGGTGGAGAACCAAGGGTCAGATAGGCCATCCAGGCCTCAGGCTGTCTGGTGACTTGGCAGAAGTTCACTGCTCTAGGAGAACAGTGAGTTTATGGGTGAAGGACAGGCATGGAAGGCAAGGCCAATCCCTGAAGCAAGTATGTGGAATAACCTTGAGTTGAAAAGGCAGTGGTCAAAAGTGGCAGGCACAGAGGGCACTGACCCTGAGCTCCATGTCATCAGCACCAGGACAGGCTCAGCTTTTGAGGAGTCTGCACTGCTGCACAGGCTGCCTCACCAGCAGGCCAGCCTGACCTGTGCACAGCACCAAGCCCTACCTCTGGGGTGTTGCACAGCAGGTCCTACCTCTACAGCAAGCCCTGCTGACTGGCTTGTCTCTAAACATTTGTGTTGCAGTTGTGCTGGAGAAAGATGATGGTAGCTTGCTCCAAGACAGTGGCCAGGGGATGGAGAAAAATCCTGGGGGAGTCCAGGGATGACAGTGAGGACATAGAGCCCACGGCACTTGACAACCTGGAGGTGAGGAGAGAGGACGTGACAAGCATGGCATCCACCCTGAGGGTCTGGCTCTCAGGAGACATCAGGGACCCTCTAGGAGCCGCTGTGTGGGTGGTGGCATCTGACCTTCCCTCCCATCCTTCATTTCCCTTTTCCCTCTGCAGCTAAGGATCTTTCTTCTTCTCATGGGTTTCTCCCATGAGAGGTTCCCTATCCACATACCCACACATGAACCCTCAGGTCTTGCGATTAGTAGCCCTCAGAGAAGGGGTTTGGAGGTCTGTGTGTGAAAGAGACAGAGAAAGTGGTGGAGAGGGCATTTTCTCAAATGCTGGGCTCCCTTCTCCCTGGGTCTCCCTATCACCTTGGCCTCCTCCTACCCGGGGTGGTGTCCAGCTGGCTGCCTTGCCATCCTGCAATTATCAGCCCTTCTTCACCCATCACCCACCCACACCTCCTTTTGCATCTCACATGGCTCCCATTGCTGGTCCTTTTTTTTTTGTCTTTTTGAGACATGGTCTCAGTATGCAGTTCAGGCTGGCCCTAAACTCACTTTGTAGCTCAGGCTGGTCTTGAACTCACAACGATCCTCCTGCCTCAGCCTCCCAAGTGCTGGGATTACAGGCCTGCGCCACCACGCCCGGCTCATTGCTGGTCTTTATAGCTGCCATCACAAGCTGTGACAGCATGTCTTTATGTGCAGTGCTGGTGTCCCCATCACCTTGGAAGCCCAAGAGGCAGGGATACGTCATGGAGGCGCCACAGGGCTGGCAGATCGCAGGTGCTCAGTCACAAGGGCTGCAGAAGGAAGCCACACAGGTGTGGAGGACGGGGCTGTCCCCAAGGACTAGGCTGAGGCAGCCAGTCTGCCCCTGACCCTCTCCATGGAGGAGCATGGTCTGCTGCTCTGGATTTTGTTTGATCTTTTCCACTCCTGAGGTTAATAATTTCTGTCTGCCTTCAGTGATTTATATATGAAAACATATTTTTATTTCCTTAAGTGTTGAAATCATTTTACACTTCTGTGTCTGGTAGCTTCTTATTAGCCTTGGGGATTGACAGAAAATAGAAGCACAGTTGGTGAGCTTCTGGTAATTCCTCCTCCTCCACAGATGTAATGCAGTACTGGATAATACATGTACAGAGAAGGAGTGATTTCAGATCCTCAGCATTACAGTGGTTCATAAAATTTACCTTTCTCTGGCTTTCTTTTACATTCCCCATCAAGAAAATGCTAATAATAATGCAGTGTACATGGTGAGGACCCTCACCAGGAAATCATAGGCTCTTCTCTGTTTCTTACCTGGGAGGCACGTTGCCTTGTGATTTAAATGAGTACTTGGAAGCCTGGCTTTTAAAACCTCAAAACCGTATCAAAATCTTTTTTTAAAGTTTGCGTCTACTACCGTAAGATTATTATTATTTTCTTTTTCAGCATCAGAGACTGAACTGGCCTTTCCACTGAGCCGCATCCCTACTGCCACCACCCCTGCCTTTACTTTGGACACGGTCTCCCTTGGGTCACTAGGTGGCCCCCTCTGGCTTGAGCCTCCTGCCTTGGCCAGTTTCTTTTGTAACTGCGCTAGCTTTATAAATGACTCCCAAGAGAAAGCAGCAGCCGGCACACAGCACTCTGTCTGCCTGAGGTGTGGTCCCCCACTCGTGGCGGAGCTTCCTCAGTGGAAAGCATTCGGTAACCGGCCAGTCACTGGAGCCCTGTGCTCCAGCCACGTCTTACAGCTCTCTATTAAAATGTCCTTGGGACTTACGCTTGGTCGCTTATTTAAGCACTGATTCATTTAGTAGCCCCCACATCTGCCTGTGGGCCAGGGGGAAGGGTCACGCACCCACTGTAAAAGCAGCGTCCCCCACTGTCTTCCTGCAAGGAGGAAAGACTACTCACTTTGTCATTTAAGGAATAGCAGAAACCCAAAGGATGGATTCTCACAGCCCCTGATAGGAAATTGGAGAGTAACTGTGACATATCAGGTCCCTGTCATAAATCTAGATTTCAGATTTCAGTTTGTTCAGCATATAGAAAAGTGAGAAACACCATATGGTGGGCGGCTTCCCAGAGCAGCTCGGTAGCCTCAGAAAAGTCACAAGTGCAGGACATTAGTATTTCAGTGTAGAAAGTTCTAGGGTCAGAGTCTGGGGGTTCTTTATGTAGCTCAGCCACATGTTGGTGATGCCCCGCTCACAGTAGATTCAGCTAATGTTCATGAGTTTTACTCTGTTTACGGCAAAAGAATAAAAACACCTACTTCACACAAAAGTGCTTAAACAAATTTAGCTAAGGGAAGCAGAGCGCTGCAAATTCAGTGTATGCTCCTTAAATAAATATACAGCTATTACAACAGGTTCTAGGTGAAGTTTGTAACAGGCTAATTTTCTAATTACAAAAGGTTATCTGGGGGCCGGCAAGACAGCTCAGTGGTCTAAAGTGCCTTCTTAGGCAAGCTTGGGCAGGTATGCAGGGACTGCAGTTCCATCCGAGGCACCACATGCTGTGCTAGGCACCATCTGCCTCCATGGTGGGCTGAGCTGGCCACAAAAAGAAAAAGGTTATCTGGATGCATGGTGGCCTCCTAAGTTTACACCCCAGGGCTCTACCCCCTTGAGATGGTCATTTGCATATTTATTGACACTTTTTAAACTTCCTTAAAGGCAGCTCTTATTCAACTTTCACAGAGCAAAGACCATTGAGAATCTAATTGTGGAAGACAAAGTCTCCCAAGGAGACTTCACCACAGTTTTAAGTGGCACCATCCCCTACGTAGGGTGTCTGGCAGGTGTTCACCCTTGTTGACCAGTGGGCAGACTGAAGGAGAAACAAAGGGTCTTCAGCATTCCTGTCTTTTCTCTTTTTTTTTGTCTTTTTGAGACAGGGTCTCACTATGTAGTTCAGGCTGGCCTCAAGCTCACTTTGTAGCTCAGGCTGGTCTCGAACTCACTACAATCCTCCTGCCTCAGCCTCCCGAGTGCTGGTGTCTTTTCTTTAGAAGGTTCATCTTAGCTTTATAAAGCTCTTTTCAGTTTTTTGAATGAGCATCCAATTTTACAAACCAATGTCAATAAATACAAAAATCTTACCCATCATTGTAACATTAATACCTGTAGTTTAAAAGGTTTTTGTTTTTTAAAGAAAGTTTCAATCTTTTAAGAAAGAATCTTTTGTTGGGCCAGTGAGATAGCTCAGCAGACTGAGCACCTTCTTATGCAAGCACAAGGACCAGAGTTCAATCCCCAGCACCACATCCCATGCTGGCTCTGCCTCTGAGGAGGCTAAGACAGGAAGATCCCTTAAGTCCAAGCAGTGTAGTGAGACCCTATACCAAGGACATAAATATAAAAAAAAGGCATCTCTTCTCTAGAGAATGAGACCATGAAGAAGATGGTTCATGTCACAGATGGGGTAGGTACAGGTCCTGCCCACATTTTAGCTCTCAGAGGCCCTATGCCAAGGCAGTGTGAACGGAGACCTCAGACTGTCTCAAGTAACCTAGTCTGTCTCTAGAGTTCTACAGCCACAGTGAAGGGATTAACACTGTGACATTCTCACTTCAGCTCACCTCCTGATGAACCAAAGCTGAGGTGCTCATCAGTGCCTACATAGCGAAGTTGTGGGGACGGTTGAACTCAGACTGGATCTCTTGCATGTAGTGAGGGCCTTTCTGGTAGGAGGAGACGGGGGAGTCTGTCAGCAGGGGTGGGTGCCATGAGCTGGCCTCTCCTTGCCTAGCCTGACTGACTAGCTGTGAGCAGCTGAGCTGAGTGGGCTGGCCTCAGGGCTCACTTTACCCTCCTCACACCCCTTTGCTGCTTTGCTGTGGGCATGAAGCGCTGCCCCACTGAGGGGGAGGTGGGTTCATCCCGAGCTGGGTGCCTGAAGAGTTTCACTGAGTAGCGAGTCCCATGGCTGTGCAGAATGCATCCCACCCCTGCCCTCAGGGCAGCAGAGCATCCTCCAAGTTCCTGAAGACCCAAGATCTCAAGAACCTATCAGTGGATGACAGTGACACTGGCTGAGACCCATGAACTGCAGCTGGCGGCCTGGGCCAGGCCGTGGCACTGGCACAGATTCAGAAAGTCAGAAGCTCATTGGGCAGGGAGGCTGGGGGCCTTGTCTCTGCAGAATTTGAACTGTGTGCTGAATAAAATAATAGAAAGAGCTGGCTACTCCTCAGCGCTGCATAATTCAGTGAAGGAATAGTGAATACTTTCTGTTATTTAAAAAACATCATATTGTCTGATATTTCCTTCTTGCAAAAGACAACTCCACTCTCAGATTCCAGGACCACATTCTCAGTTCCTCAGATTTACACAAGCAACCAGACAGTTTTGCTATTTTTCATAGCTCGTAAAGACAGAACATTTTGGTAGCTTGCATTTTAATTTTCTTGAAGACCTAAAAATCGGTTGGCAGATGAGAACGAACACAGTCTTTAGTATTATGTACCTAAACTGTCACACTTTTTTTCACTCAAGCTGTTACCCATGTAGAAAACTTAATTCAATATTTTAAAACTATATTAAGAAATATTTCATGTATGCAGGAAAGTATAAATAACAAAGACCTTCAAACTCACTAGTAACATAAGAAAAAGCATGACCTGCACAGGCGTAGTTGCTGGTATATCTACCCATCCACCCCACAACTGTCCAGACTTTGCTGTCAGTCCCATACCTTTAAAAAATTTTAAGCCGGGCGTGGTGGCACATGCCTGTAATCCCAGCACTAGGGAGGCTGAGGCAGGAGGATTGTTGTGAGTTCGAGACCAGCCTGAGCTACAAAGTGAGCTTAAGGCCAGCCTGAACTGCACAGTGAGACCCTGTCTCAAAAAGACAAAAAAAAAAAAAAAATTACCATGGTTTTGAATATTTTAAAACTTCATACTATATGCATTTACTTAAAATTTACTTTTTCTTCCTGATGTTATAATCATGAGGTTGCTGGAGAAATAGCTACCCAGCATAAGTACTTACCTGGCAAGTGTAAGGTCCTGAGTTCGATCCTCAGTATCAAAAAAAAAAAAAAAAAAAAAAAAAATAGAACCCACTGTCCCATTAATCTAGGGTTTTTCCGTGAGGGTGCTCTGCATGGATAGGTGCCTGGTTATCAAACATGTCATATTCTGCACATTGTACATGTGATACAGTGCATGGGAACGTCATTATCTTTATGCAGTACTAAATATTGTTCTGCAAAGGGGTCACAATATATCCTTCATGTGTCTCACAAAGCTGTATATCATCAAGGTACCATTTTTGCAGTCTCAAGAGCTCTTGTTGAAGTTTTGCTTTTTCTGCTATTAGTGAGATTGAGCATGGTCTTTGGCCAGTTGTTAGCTCCTTGACTAATCTGCATTTTCTGACCATTTTTCTGTTGGAAGTTTGTTACTGTTGATTCTCCTTACCGCTTAGGAGCTCTTTGTGTATTCTGAATGTTTAACTGTTCTCTACTACATGCATTATAGAAGTCTTCACTCAGACTGAATGCCTTGGTACTTGGCTTATGGTGAGTTTTGGTGCAGAGATATTTGGCAATTTTGTAGACTGTAGTTCAATTTGATCAGTCTTTTACTTTTGATTTGTCCTGATCTCATCTAAGAAATATTTCCCTGCCTAGAGATCATAAGGATACTCCCTAAGAATTTCATCTAACAGCTCCCCAATTTTGCATTTCACAATTAACTCAGAAAGCATTTCTGGAATGAATTTTTGTGTCTGGTGTGCAGTAAGGATGTTTCCTCTCATTTGCAAAACCAGGGGTCCAGGACCATTCCTTGATTAGTGCACCTCTCTCTCTCGCCAGTCATTAAGGCCAGTTCTGCCATCGCTCTCTGCCCAGTGATCCAGGGCCATGTCCGTTCTGTGATAACCACACTGTCTCAGTTGTTATGGGTTTTTGTTTGTTTGTTTGGGGGTTTTTTGATACAGGGTTTCATTACACAGCTCAGACTCATAGTGATCCTCTTGTCTCAGCCTCTCCAGCACAGGAATTACAGGCATGTGGTACCAAGCCCGGATTTAGTGGCTGGCTCAGTGTGCCCAGGGCCGGCATGACATATGGTGTTGGGAATGGAACCACAGTCCCTGCACTTGCCTAAGCAGGCACTTAGTCCACTGAGCTATCTCACTGGCCCCACGTCTTTAATTTTTATACCTTCTTTGAATTCTTTCTTTCTTCCTGACCTCATATAAATAATCAAATACCAAGATCCAAGCAAAAGGAAGTGAGTAAGCCAAAGTCAGTCATAGAAAACCACTAAGCTGAATATTCGATACCTAGTAACTAGGAAATCACTGTATAATGAACGTAGAAAGCCCATGGAAGACAAGGCATTCAGTTATAAAAACAACTTTTTAGTTTTTAAATTTCTGGCTATAGCAAGAACCATTTAAAAATAGAAACTATAGGCCATCCTTGCTCAGTACCAATGTTCTTGCCTTTATTTATTGAAACTCCTTTTACATATATTCTTACATTCTGAGAGTTTTAGGAAATAGTGGTGAGCTGCATCTTTGTGTGCTGCCTTCCTCAGAACAGCCAAATCTAAGGCCAGACTGTCCCCAGGAGGAACCCCAGAAGGCCCCAACCCCATCCTGGGGCAGGTCTAAGAATGAAGCACCATCCTCTCTTCAGAAAGACCTTATTTCCCTTCAGAGTGCTCTTGGGGACATTTCCATGACCTCAGAATGACTCCTTGCTGTTCACAGTGTCTTCAGATTCAGACGCTCCTGTACGGACCACAGGACAAGAGGACCATGGCCACCCAGCAGTCGGTGGACATCCTGTCCAAGTGAGTTGGGGTCCCCTCGCTCCTCCTCTGGGGCTCACATTCCTTCCCCATGCAGCACCTCGGAAGGATTCTTCTACGCTTCTGCCCAATTCGGTGGGAAGCTCTAACCACTTCTTGTGGCCTGCATAACAGCCAGACAAGTGCTGTGAAGCCTGTTGTAAAATATCTCCCCTGCCCAGACAGTAGGAAGGAATTCACTTTGGATAATGTCAGAAGCACAGGCTGGCCTTCAGCTGCTCCCTGAGGGTCCTACCCCTGATGCAGAGGCAGGTGTGGCCCCTGGAGCTGCACCTGGCTCCCCCAGCCATCTGGGTGACCCACAGGACAGGGCCACAGTCATTGGTTGCTCTGTGAAGGCCAGATCCTTTCCTCACTGGGAAGGCTCCCACCTCACAGAGCTTGTGTCCCCCAGAGCCCCTGGCCCCTGAAGTGGACGCCCCCAGCCAGCAGGAAGGTGAGCCCAGGTGGTCTCACCCCTACGTTGCTGGTCCTGTTCTTGAGGGCTCACACAGCAGCCCACTCCCACATCCCCTGCTGAGGCCTCTCAGTGGAGCCTGGGTTAGCCATGCAAAGGCCTGAGGGGCCACACTAACCCACCTCTGCTCCTTTCCAGGGCACCTGAGGGCACCACAAGACCACAGCAGTCTCCAAAAGCCAGGGTGGCCTTCTGCACCAGTGCCACACAGCGCACTGTCCCAGGGAAGGCCAGGAACCTGACAGACTGAAAGCTCTGCCCACACCCCCAACGAAAGCTTTGGGCAGGCTGGGTGCTGCTGCACACACCTCTCTCCCATAGATGGTGGAGTTTAACGTCCCTCACATGGATTTTCAAGGCTAGCTTCTTGATGTTCCATAGCAGTGCACACCCAACCCTGCCCACAGATCGCACTGTGACAGCAAAGGCCCTTCAGGGTGACCTTGGACTGCTGTGTGGGTTCTTGTCCATTGGCACGACCATGGCTGAAAGGCTTCTCTCCATAGTGCAGTGCTTTCTGTGTGGGACAGTAACCTCTGCGTGCAGCTGGACACAGAGCCCCTTGCATGGGTCTGGGGGTCAGATTTGGAACAGAAAGACTCTGGAAAATTCCCTGTTCTTTCAGGAAGGTAACAGGAATTGGGAATAGAATGCCAATAAAGAGAAACTTGGAAGCAATGGTGTCTGTGTGTGCTGTGGTGAAGGCCGCGTTTGGGGGCAGCTCAGTGGAGCTGCTAGCACTCGGAGGCCCTGGCTTCCATTCCCAGCACTGCAAGTTAACAGCAACAGAAAAGAGACCATCCAGGGATCCCTAGACAGAAATACTGTGCCTTCATTCATGTGCTCAGGTGCTCACTGGATTTTGCTGAGCACCTACTGTATACCAGACCTGTGTTTAGAACCAGGGACAGAACAAACAAGACACACAGTCCCCACTGTCAGAGCTTGTGTCCCAATGTGGCACTAGATATCACACATATGATGGTAGAACAAGCCACTAGCAGCAGTAGCCACTGCCACCGAGGGAGAGAACTGAGATAAGGGGGTAGGTGGTGGGCAGGACCTGACTTGGCCTAGGGGTCAGGGATTAAAGGGGTTGAAACAAAGGCCAGCTGACCCATGTCCTGGCAGACAGCTGCTGCGGGACCCTGTCCTACTTCTTCCTGTGGCCTCAGCCCCAGACTGGGCAAACAGCTAATTCTGGAGTTCCAGAACTGTGCTCTCTAGAGCTGTGCCCACAGTGGCCTTTGGTGTCCTCAGGAGCCCCACCCATACACACACACACACACACACACACACAAACATCAACCCAGACCCAGCCTGCAAGATGACCATAAGGTGCAAAACAGTGTGAGCTGTGCTTACCAAGTGCTCTGTCTAAAGACATAGGTTTCTGTGTAGATAACATTGAGGTCTGCTGTGGCCTGTTTATGCCCTGCCCTCCCCAAATCCATTTTTGAAGCTACATCTCCAACACGGTGTTTGGAGGCAGGGCCTTTTGGAGGTAAGCAGTTCATGAGGGTGCAGGCCTGGAGACCGAAAGATGCAGCACAAGAAAGATGACCTTTCCTTCTGCCACACGGAGGCACAGCAATGGACATCTACAAGGAAGCTAAGCCTCTGCATAAAGCAAATCTTCAGGGTCTTTGACCCTGGACTTCCCAGCATACAGAGCTAGAAGCAAATGCATAGTGGCTGTCCCTCCCAGTACATGGGGTTGGGTCTGAGAGAGCACATCTGAAGAAACATTATTTCATCTGTTACTTCTTCCTCTCTATATTTCTTGGAGTAAGGTCATCTTCAGTCCCCAGAAACTGAATGCATTTGAAAATGTATTCACCAGAAAGGCTGAGTTAGGAATGCCTCACCAAATGTTCCCCATGGGTTAAATTTAACTTTGAGAAGAGAGGAAGCATACAGCTTTGCGTTTTAATTTTTGTTGGTAGATACCTGTTTGCTGAGTACATACAGGTAAATCTATCCAGTTTTCATTTGTTATAAATTTCTATAATTCTTTACAATGCTTAAGAAACAATCATAGGGCTAGGGAGATAGCTTAGTGGTGTAAGTGCCTGCCTGGCAAGCACAAGGTCCTGAGTTTGATCCCAGGTACTGCAAAAAAAAAAAAAAAAAAAAAAAGCAAAGCAAAGCACAGCAAAAAAGAAAAAAGAAAATCATTATTAACCTTACATTTGTGCTTAAGGTGACCAACCAGCTGGCATTTCCCAGGATGGTCCTGGTTGTAGCACTGAAGATCCTGTCTTTGGGGATCCAGTCTTACCTTGGGTACAATGGGGTGGTTGGTCATCCACTGCTGGCCCAGGCTGTGGTGACAGCATGTTTGTCCAGGCTTTGATTACCAGCCAGCTGATCTGATGCTGTGCCTACCCAGCTTTCTAGTTCTGTGCCGATGATCCAAGCTCTGATTCACAGGGGCGACTAGAGGAGCTGCAACCTTCGTATATATTTTTCCCAGTAATTCTGTCCTACTGTAAAAACTTACCCCAAAACTCATATTTGCTTTAATTTAGAGTTTAAAAGAGACCACACCGACATTGACTGGAAAAATTCACTCTCTTTAGGAACAATGTGGGTTTTTTTTTCCTCAGATTTTATTTCTATACATTCTAGTGCCATTTCGCTTCCAGGGACCAGGAAGTTAGAAAAATCAGTTTCTTAGGTGACTCTGTTTTACACAGCCCTCTTAAACATGCCAAAACAAAGAGTGGAAAGTTGAAACATTCATTGAATAATTGTCCAAGCACAACACTGATTTTTCTCTTGTGTCCAGAGTGACTGGTTTCATACAGTAAGAGGTGGGGGTGACCTAAGGTGCCACAGTGGTGAAGGTGGGCCCTGCTTGGGGTGACCCAGAGACTCAGTAACTGAGGATGGCTCATGAGTCCTCGGGTAGACAGCAAGCAGAACGTTTCCTTGCAGATGTGTGTTCCAACATAGAGATGAAAATTACAATCAAAGATGTTTATTGTCCCAAATAAGTGGAAGCTGGGTCATGATGGCAATAACCCGTTCACATCAGCATCCATTCCCAAGGTCAGCGGCTAGGATGATGACACCAGCTAGGCCCACTCAGCCTTAGCACCCAAGGGTCCTCAGCCAAATCCTAACGGGTCACTTAGACAAATACTGTTGCCTGTCACCTCGAAGATAAGTCACATCTTTCACTGCGTATGAAATAAGCCCTGGTAAAGCAGTCACTAGTCTAAGGGCCTGCCAGTCACTAGTTTGTCTGTTAGATGGATAACCAAGGCTAAGGTTTCGACCTGTAATTCACAGCAACTTCCTTTCTCCCTGATTCAGTGTCTTTAAAAGCACAGCACTTAAAAGCTGTACTGCATTTCTACCCCATTTATCAACCAAGAAAACTCATTCTCCCTGACCTATCTGCAGTGGCTATTCCTGGGCCCCAGGAGCCCTGACGCACACCCTGATCCTCTGGTGAAGGTGGCGTCTTTCGGATCCTCCTTGTTCTTCAGTACACTACAGTTGGGTCTAAAGTGCTAAAGGAAGCACGGTTCAGACAGCCTCGCGTGAAAGCATCTATTTTGGCCTACAAGAACACGGTGCTGCTAGAGATGTAATTCTTATGTGATGCTACACTTTTCAAGATGGGAACTTTAAAAACAATGCCCGTGTGTAAAATAAAGCAAATCCAAACAAGCTCACCCTGTGAGCTTAAATTCAGCGGTGTACATCTGCTCTCCGGGGCAGCAAAAGCGGAGCTTCTGTCATTCCCAGGGTGGCTTGCCAGAGAAGTACCAGCTCCGTCCCCAGAACACCTTCCTCCATCTAACTGCACCCAACACCACCGCCATAGGCTGAAAGTGCAAAGGCTCCCATGAGGTCGTTGCTTGCGCTCCTCCTCCCTCTGCTTGCGCTCCTCCCTCTGAGCTCCTAGAACCTCTGATCTCCAGCGGTGGGGAGAGCCCAGCTCCTCCGGGAGGCTGCACAGTCCACTGTGCAGGGCTGGGTTTCCTGCCACGACCACCCAGTTGGTTCAGCTGTGGTCTGAGTTCAACGCCTTCTTTGTCGTCCGTAGGATCTGCTTCCCTGGGGGAGGAAGTGGGGAGGGGGGGGAGCATCCCCCCAGCAGGAAAATCCTGCTGCTAAGGATGAAGGTGCAGAAGAGTCAGGGACAGGGGCCCTGATAGGAGCTCGCAGCTCCTGAGTTTACATGATGTTAGGACACTTGGTTTGAGCGCTACCTCTTCACCTAGTGCCACTCAAAACAAACAGCCCCATAGGCGATTCCTGACCCTCACTTCCCGGGCCTGTGGGCACGGTGCAGGAAACACGTGCAGACGCAGCAGCATGCTGACCCGAAGCCCTCTCCATAAATAAGACCCCACATTTTTTTCTACACACAGAAAGCACGTCATAGAAGCACTGCAAGGAATTTCACTCTAACAAGGAATTTTTTCCCTAAAGATGAAATCATTTAGTGGTTTGTCAACACGGTCTTCAAACAACTTTGAAAAGAGAAAAATGCATTTTTCTCTTATAATATTAGTTTGTTATTTCATATTAGCACATGCACACACAATCTATTCTTCAATATATGATTCTGATTAATGTCTATCTGGCTAGCTAGTAAGTAAGTAATCGTAATTTCAAACGGATGCAAGCTATGTTTGTGACCAGGTACAAACTGGGGGAAATCACGGCCACCAATGGAGAGAAAACTTCAGGAAAAGGAACTGTTTAAAGATAAAAAGTGTCTTTGCACAGTGTCTTTGTAAAAGTTCCAATTCAAAGGCAGAACTGCCAGGCCTTTAAAGGCATGAATTAACCCGAGGCCTTTACAGATTCAAGTATGTTAACATTGCCTGGAGTTCTCTAGTGAACATAAAACCCTGCAGCTTCGGGATGAGGTTCCCCTCCCCCACACAAGAAGGCCTCGGTGTGTGGCGCTTACCAGACAGTATGCCACTTCCGATGAAATGTTTCAGCTTATCAAAACCAGTGCCCGTCACTCTCCTCCTCCTCACTGTCTAGATAAAGGAGAGCCACTTTCTTCTCTTCTGAAACCACTGACCTTTGGTCTACCATTCTCTGCAACTGCACCGTCTTATCAAACTCGGCTTGCTCCGTGCCCTCCTCTTGGGGGGTCTGCCCCCTATGCCCAGCAGAGGCCTGGGAGCTCACGCCAGCTGCCCGGCCCCTCCTGCTGTCGGTGTCTCTCCAGGTGCCACGGTCAGACACACTGTGAGCTTCCACTTCCGCCCCCGCCTCCCATGTCCGGGTGGGAGTGGCCTTTCTGCTACTCATATCCATCTGAAAGGTAAAGGAAGTTTCTTTGGGCCCCGAGGCAAGGTGTCCTGGGGTTCTACTGTGGTCCCCTGGCTCATCTAGCTCTGGGGGGTCCTCTGAATCAGCAAGTACAAAGGTTTTGGTCAAGGGTCCCTGGACGACAATGTGTTCTGAGGTTTTGGTCTCCAGAGGCCCTAGCTGAATGTGCCTGAAGGTTCTGCTAATGCTGCCTGATGTCACTTGTGCTGCTGTCATGGCCCCTATACTGTGCTCCTGAGGTGACTCAGAAACCATCCCTTGGAATGTGCTCTTTTCAGTCATGAGGATTTTCCTACCTGAAGTGTAACTACGAGTGGCCTGGGACACATCTGTTAAGCCGTCATTGCCCGCGGTGCCTTCCGAGCTGCTGAGCACCACAGATTGGGAAATCACCTGCTCAGTGGCTCGATGCCCCCCAGGCCTGACATCCATGGGCTCTGATAGCTCTGAGGAGGATTCAAACTCCCCTTGAATGGCCCCCTCTACTCTGTCTGTAGTGGGCACTATGAACTGGATATGTTCCCTGAACCCTTCTTTCGGGCTTAACTGGAGGTGGCTTACAGCAACCTGGGTACCCACTGACTCTTCAGTGGCAAAATAATCACCAGCCCTCACTGCCCCAGAAACAGGACCCTGAAGATTAATTTCCCTTTCAGCATGAAACTGCTTGGTACCAAATGTGCTGTGCTTCCCCCCGGGTCTGTCCGTGTCCATGGACAGCTCTGCCGGGCTGGGATCTTCTTTACCCCCCGCCTCCTCCCAGGCAGGGCCTGAGCCTTGGAAGATGACGCTGGTGGACACTTGGCTTTGATGGGGGCCCGTGGTAAAGTGCATCTCAGACCGGCTGGTTCCCAGCATGCTGGCTGCCTGACTGTGGTCCTCACTTACCTCCAGCATCTCTGCAGAGGCTCCTTCATGAGAGACTTGCTCAGTCCTCCAGATTTCGGTGGGCTCCAGTCTAATGTGCCTCACAGAGGGGCTCACCTCTTCCAGCATGCGTGGGCTGCTGACCTCTACTGTGGCTGACACCGGGCCCTGGGCCGTGGGCCGTTCTGGGCTGTGAGAGACCTGGCCAGTGTCTTGGCTCTCCCCGGCTGAGCTGTATAGTTCCCTCGTGGCCCAGCGCTTGAAGGGAAGGCCAGCAGCAGGCACGTCTGCTCCATCTTCCCCGTCCAGACTCCCAGGCGCTTGGCCACGCCTCTTGCTCAGGCTCTCTCGTACCACAGATTCTACTGCTTTCTCTATTTCATCTGCCTCATCTCTGCTTAGCTCTTCCAGGTCTAACTGGTCAGCATCTACAGTCTGGGAGAGGTTGACCTCTGCGACTAGGGTCACAGAACTGCTGTCAGTGGTCTGGAGTTTCTTCACATCAACTGAGACGCTCCCTGGCTCATGCCGGCCCTCTCTGGTCACGGTAGACAGCTCTTCCTTCATTCGCTCTGGGAGGGTTTCCTCCAGCTTCCCAATGACCTCTGCTAGCTGCTCTCGGGGCTCCTTGGACAGGGTGCCCGTGATGGAGGTATGGAATTCATGTGGTATTTTGATTTCTTTTTCAATGACTGTGGGCTCAACGTGAAATTCACCACTAGCTTCCTCCTTCCAATGAGCAGAACCCATGTCAGCCCCCAGGGAACGAGCTGGAACGTCTATGTCCTGCACATCTTTCTCTCCTGCCTCACTGTCCCTATTTCTCCTTCTCCAAGCTCCCTGCACAATTTCATCTTGCCAGGAGTACCTGATGGTAGACTCTTCCTCGATGTGGATCTGCCCGTATACTGAGCCTTCGCCATCTCTGTCATGTTCACCCGAGTGCTCTTCTGGGGTGGACACAAAGTAACTCTGCTCTCCCTCTGTGTCACCTGGCTCCATCACTTCTTCCACGTGAGTCATGTTCTCCCAGGGCTGCCTTGTCCTCTGATGCTGATCAACTGAGAAGGTGACATGGGTGTCTCCATCCCCATCCTCTTCCTCAACAAGCCCCCTGGAGCCTGTAGCCAAATCATCAACCTCCTCCACCTGGAAGGGGATGGAGAACTCCTCTGTCCTCCTGCCCCCCATGTAGCTCATGGGCTCTTCCACAATCTCCACGTTGACGACCTTTGCCCGCCCCTCTCTTCCTTTCAGACCTAGGTTAATTATGTCTCCTATCATCTGCTCTGTGGACTTCCCTTTCAGGCCCACGTCCTTGACATCCTTGCTTAAGAGGTAGTCCAGCCTGGCTTCATCAGAAACATCGATATCTTCTGTCAGTTTGGATTCCACCACTATCTGTGTCTTGGTTGCCCTTTCACCCGGAAGCTCTTTCCTGTCCACATAAGTGACTTTTGTATCTGGGAGAGAGCTGGCAGATGCCTCCCCCTCGGGAGACTGAGTAAGCTGCTGAAGGATACTGGTTACAATGTTTTCTGCTATGGTTTCTGTTGTGGTGTCTCCCTGCAGAACGCTGGCAGTGTCACTGGTGTCTAGCCTGAACCTGGTCTCTTTTGTTACTGCTTTGCTACCCTTACTGTCTCCAGTATCCTTCTCTCCCGGCATCAGTCTGTCTTTCAGGAACGTCTCTGATCTACTGCCCTGGGAAACTTCTAGACTAATGGGTATCTCCCTTGCTTTCACACTGTTCTCCCTTGATGAGTCCTGCCCTTTGGCCTGCTCCCTCATTTTCTGGCTTTCTTTCTTTCTTGTTTCTTTATCCATCTTTGTCAGTTCTTCCCACCTTAAGTTTCTTTCCTCTGAGGCTTTCTCTTTTGAATCAAACATCTTCTCTTCTGGCTTCATTTTGATGGCTCTCGATCTCTCTTTCTCTTGCTCCCTTGTGGCTTTCACTTCTATTTTCTTTCCCAAAATGACGGTCCTCTCATCTGACCTGGTGCTCTCTGGAGCATCTGCTGTCACCTTGTCCCAGCGATCTCGGCGTGACTCTTGGGTGACAGTGGAACCTTTGGTTAAGTACACGGTGGCATCCCTTGTACCTTCAGCTTTTGGTCTTTCGGGGAATGTTCTCACTTGAGCATCGGTATTTCTTGCAAGGCTTCGGGTTGGAGAGAAAGTTCGGATATTGGTTTGACTGTTGACAGTTTTCTCATAAATATCTTCATGCCGGGCAGTGGCTGAGACAGAAGATCCCTCGGCCAGGAAGCCTCTTCTGGCAGCACTTCCAACAGATGTGCCTGTCTGAGACCCAAGGTTCCTGTTATTGTACACAGCTGGGCGGAGATTCGAATTCATCAAAGATGCTTTCTGCTTTGGAAACCAATTTTTTTCATTTTTCCTCTGCAACACTGAGTCAGTGTAGCGATAGTATGTGTTCCTGAAATCTGTAGAAATTGAACAAATGGTTAAGAAGACTAGCATCATTCCTCTTTTTGTTTTCTAACATCCTATGAACACTATTTTAAGAAAATTGCATGGCTTCGAAATTAATTCTATTACCACAGGTAGGTCCTTACAAATAAAATATTTTCAGTCCTCAAATTAGCTTTTTGATAGCTCTGGAAATCCTGCCACAATAACATATAGTGCTCCACATATTTCTGCCTACTACTTTTCTCCAGCTACTGATTTTAAAATACTCATGCATTTTAGCAGAAATGTCAGAGGTCTGATGTTAAAGAGTAGCATATGTGCCAGAGAAGTCAGAGGTTCTGGTGTTTGTGGCTGAAACTTCACAATATTATGATATTTCAGAATCATTAATTTCTACTTTGTTGAAATAAGTTTATTTTACTTATTTCAGCAGAGAAGAGCTCTATAATTACAAAGCATATAATTATTGAACAGCAAATAGCATACCTTTCCTCTGTTTAACATGCTTTTATTTCACTGGTTTCTATGGTAGGCCAGCAGGTATTGAAGAATTTAAGATTTTTAAGGCTGTCTTCTACTTTGACATTTGATAACTGTCACTTGAAAAGGTGCTGGAGCAGACAGATTGTCAACACTGCCATCTGTCTTAATCCCATAATCCTGGAATTGAGAGGTATCCTCATGGTGTCTAGCTGCACAGTGTTACTCTCCAGGTCCCCAACCCCAGCATGCTTATGGGAGTAGCTGCCAGGAATTAGAAAAGGCCGGAAGCTCCAGATGCCCTGTGAGCGCCCCCAAGTGTTTTTCCAGCCCCCATCAGGCTAAGCAGGGACAGAGATGGCTCTGGGTTTGGTCTCGCACCTAACAGCCAAGGCCAGGAGCTGCCTTCAGATCCCAGGATCCAGGAAGAAAATGCAGGTTGAGGTCTCGTCCACAAAGACTCCTCTTGCTAACTCAACATACTGAACTTAAACCAAGAACATTTCGAAGTTGAACCCCATCCAATGGTGGAGCTCTCTGTTCCTGAATTAAGGCTCAACAAGAAACATGGGCAATCCCAAGCTGGCTCTAGCTCTCTCATTCTGTTGTCCGGAGACCAGCATTACTTTAGACACAATTACAAAAGGCATAAGTGCACCAATAAGTGTTAATCTAAGAACTATCAGTAATATCTAGGAACTTATCTGTGGGTCTGTTTAACAAGTACTTCTGCGTAGGACATAGAGCCAGTTGGGAACGCACGCTGAGCGTGGTGGTGCACACCTAGAGTCCCAGAAACTGGGAGGCTGAGGCGGGGGGATGGCTGGGAGTTCAAGGTTAGTTTGCACTACACAGTGAGACTCTGTCACCAAACCAAACGGAATAACAACAACAAAATCAACTAGTTGGAAGCTCAAAGTCAAACAAAAGAGTTCACAACTAGTAATTTTTATTCTAAAGCTTCCTTCTTTGGGCATAATGTGTAATTTCTATAATCCATTTAGTTTATAAATAGGAAATCTGTTTCTTGAAAGAAGCTTGGAAAAGAATGAATCAGATAAGCTAACAGAGATTCCTACTAGCCCTCTTCCTGAGGCTCCAGAGTCATGACTGGTAGAGCAGGAACAAGCTCCTGCCATAGCACACTGGTTCCCCATGGAGCTGGCCCTTTCATCTTTCTCCTCCTCCTAGGTCACTTGGAACCAACCATGATGCACTTCTAGACTTATGCAGCCACGTGTGAGCAATTTAAGAGAACAAGCAAACCTTGAAATTTGCTGAAGGCAGAGCTCTTAGTTTATAGATGTCAGATGCCAACCAATGCCAGGCAGGCTGGTGAATGACCACATTCATGGACATCTTTGTGTTTTTTGGATGCATTCTCACAATCAGAAAGGAAACTTGTTGGATGTTGTCTAAGTGCAAATCTCCTGCAGTCACAGATGATTAGAACTGAAGTTATTGTTCCAAACCCAGTGGTGTGTCACTGAGAAGGACCCAATGGGAACAAGGAAGATGAAGGCAAAGCTACTGAATTAGTGGGTTCTGTGCATTCTGTGTCTATAGGTTCAACATCTGCATATTCAACGGCAAAGATCAGAGATACTGGGAAAGAAAATGCATCTGTGCTGAATATGCACAGAATTTTTATCAGTATTCCCTGAACAATACAGCATCATAGCTTACATTGCGATAGGTATCGCAAGTCATCTAGAGATGATTTAAAGCATACAGGAGGATGCATACAGGCTCTATGCAAATACTATACCCTTTTGTGCCAGGGCCTTACACCCGCAGATTTTAGCACTCAAGCAAGCAGAAGGGGTGCCAGAACCAATCTCTCCCCAATATGGAGGGGCAACTGCACAGTGAAAACATTTGTATGTAGCTTAACTCTGTCACTGCTGAGCCAGAATTTCTCTAAGACTTTATAGGGCTTACAAGGTTTTTTTTTAAAGTCATACTAGAAGTCTTCAGGTTCTGCTAATGGACCCAAGCTCTCTTATGTCAGCAGCAAGGCTACAGGAAAGACAGCCCTGCCCTGAAGCTTTGGCCTGAGCTGACACAGTCTCCAGATATCCAGACACACCTTCTGAAGCCCCTGAGGTAGTGGGCACTCCACAGTTCCCCCTCCTCTGTCCATGAGTAGCAGCTCCAGGGTGAGGATTGCCCGGTGCCCATGTTACAACCTGAGCTGCCTGCTTTGCAAAAGCAGAGGATGTCTCTTTATAGGGTATGACAATCAAGTCCACAACTTCTCCTCTCCACAGGTCTGACATTGGGAAGAGTCTCAAAATAATCTTTAGGGAAGCAGATACATTTGTTAAGGACCTTCTTATTCTCATGTACTGAATCATTTAAATTATATCCCACCAAATAAAATCTTTCTGATACTTAAAAGACAGATAAACTACTATCACCTGAAAACCCCCAGCTAAGGTCTACCCTTCTGGATAGGCAAGGCTTTCTCTCCCTGTGGACTGACTGGTTCAGATGGACAGTATTTTAAAGTTAAGTCACGAGTTATTCTTACATTTACCTTGTGGCCTGTTTTCAATGTCCTCAACCCAGATTAAGATCTCTGGATTGCTTTCACCTTCCAATAGGGCCCTGTGAAAAGAATTTAAAAAAATAATTCATTAAGCAATGAAAGAGCAGGCGGTGGTAAGTAAAAATGATCAAGGAGTGGTCTATGTATACACCAGGTCCTGAGATGAGTGCAATTATGATGCTTCACAAAAGTATAACACCAATTAAAACAAACAAAAGAAATTGAAGAGGGGGTGCCTCTTGTAAAAAGCACTGGATAGCACCTGTTCGATGTTTCAGGCCTTGCGTCCACCGAGGGGTGAGGAGCCCACCTGCCAGCCCACATGGAGCCAGGCAGGCCTCTGCGGCTCTGCTTCCTGCCATCCCTGGCACCAGGCCAATACCTGCTGCTACCTGGGAGCTGTTCAGCCAGTTCTGGCTGAATGAAGAGATCCAGTGGCCAGGGCTTTGGAAATGCTGGGGGGCTAGGCTAGGGCCTCTGGAAAGCCTTCCCCACCGAGGACAAGGTGGACAAGCACTGAGCAGTGCTGGAGAGATGGGCACAGGAGGGAACCCCAGGGCCTGGCTTCTCTGGACAGCGGGAAGGGATCAGGCCATGCTTTGAGCCCCAGGGTCCTAGAACATGGGCAAGCACTTCTGCTGTCCCTGCAGTCACAGGTCTGAGGCAACCCACAGAGTGGCTGAGAGGGGAAAAAGGAGTAACACTCCTCATGGATAAGGTGGATGGGCTGACCCTGTGGCTCACAAGCTGGGTTCCACGAGGACATCTTGGAGAGGAGTGAAGAGAAGACAAGCAAGGGGTGAAGGCAGAGCCTCAGGCCCCAAGAGTCTCAGACCTCCCAGAGAGCTATCTTTTTTTTTTTTTTTTTTTTTTTTTTTGTCTTTTTGAGATAGGGTCTCACTATGCAGTTCAGGCTGGCCTTAAGCTCACTTTGTAGCTCAGGCTGGTCTCGAACTCACAACAATCCTCCTGCCTCAGCCTCCCGAGTGCTGGGATTACAGGTATGCGCCACCATGCCCGGCTCCAGAGAGCTATCTTGTTGGCTCTTTTGATAAGATGGGGAAAAGCGCCCAACCAGGTGATTCCTAAACTCTGGAATTGGTCTCATGTCACTGAGCACCCCCACTGTTCAGGCCCTTGTCCTGCACAGGGAGTGGACCCCAGCCCCCTCCACTGCTGCTCTGGGTACCCCTCAGGCTACTGACAGCTTTGGCTGAAACAGTTGTTTCGTTGCTAGAGCAACGCTGTGAAGTCACTGACCCCAGTTCCCAGAAATACTCTGCATGTGGCAGAGGGCAAGCAGAACCACAGCCCCCTTGGAAACGCTGTCATGGTGCTGTGTGCCTGGCAGGAAAACAGAGCAGGGAGCCCAGCTCCAGGCAGGCGCTTGGCTCACTCAAGCTGTTCCAAGACTTTTTCCACTGGACTGCGGTAACCTCCACCAATGCAAGAACCCAATCCTGAGGACAGCAAGGAGAACTCAAAGGAGGCAGGAGGGAGTCCCAGGGGCACACAGGTGGCCATGCCAAGGGCGCAGGGAGCGGGGGCAGGCCCTGCTCTGCCTCTCAGTAGGGAGGCCCGGAAACAGGAGGCGCACAGGAGCCACTAACTTGTCCCACACCCTCATGACAAAGCAGTTTAGGTTTCAGGAACACAAACAACTTCCATCACCAAGGAAACCTTGAGGTCAGTACAATCAGGAGCCTTCAGGGTAAGAGCCTGGGATGACTACAGCAGCAGCAGCCACTGCTGTCCTACAGTTAAGGCAGCCTGGGGAGCGGGCCCAGTTCTTCCGAGCCTGCTCAGGTGCCATGGGGCCTCCAACCCAGGCCGTGCCAGGACCTACTGTGGCTATGGGCTTCAGGTCAGCAGAATAGCAAGGCAGATTGCCCCGCAGCAGATGGGTCTACCCCCAGCCCTCATGGGAGGATGGCTCTCTTCTTCTGGTGGGGGTGGGGATCCAAAGCATCACCAAGCTTTTGCTGAGCTCAGGACGAGGTAAGCACAGGACCACAACGCTCAGCATGGGTGCTGGCCCAGGAAGGGGAACACAATGCCCACGCAGCCACAATACCTCCTTCAGCTGGCCAGCCCTTCCCAGCTCTGGCAAAGCCGCCAATGGGTGCAGCTCAGCCTCTCCTGTCCACTCCCTCGCGCGGCGTGGCTGCCCACAGTGCAGGGCCTGCGTCCTGGGGGCGAAAGGCTGGACCGCAGAGCCACCTTGCCAAGGAACTCCACTCACCAGGAAGAGTGAGCTGCAGGACCAGGCAGCCTGGGCTCCCGATACCCCCCCCTACCCACAGCAGACTCCAGGACAGCTCAGGGAGGACTGCAGTTTACACGATGTCAGGAAGCACAAATCCCACAGGTGGACCCTCTAAACCATGTGCACAAAAGCAAGGTCAGCAAACCCCTCCCAGAGCATCCCAATCAGAGGTCTCCTAAGAGAGTCCCTCATCTTTGGCTCCATCCGAGGGGCTGGGACCTATGTCACCTCCTCCAACCTCAGTGCCCAGCACACAGCCTAAGTGCAGAGCTAATGTCAGTCATGGAGCTCATGTATGCTCCTCAGGAGCCGGCAGGGTCTGGACCCCACTGCTGTGGCTCCTGGGACTGAGTAGCAAAGAGAGAGACAAAATGCCGAGCTTCCTTCAAATGCTCTTCCTGGGGTGGTTTCAGGAACAGGCACTACAACTTTAAGAAACTTGGGAGCAGAGCGTTCTCAGAGGCTGCCATCAAACCTGGCTATTTTGAGAGCAGTGGAGGAAAACACTGCCTGGAGCTCTGGAGACAGTGAGAGATGCCAACCCCCTGAATCACCAGCTATTAGTGAGCATTTCAGGCAGCTCCACAGGTTGGCAGCCCCTGCAGCGGGAAAATAAGTGAATGGTGGGAAAACCCCAGTCCCTGGTCTCATTAAGGGACCCGACACAGATCCATAGTGCAGAAGCGAGCTGCAATGTGGCCTCTGGCAGGCTGCAGGCCCTAATGGGTCACCTGCATCCTAACTGGCTTGGTGGCTGGCTGGCTGGCTGACACAGTCGATCTTAATGGAATTTCAGGGCGTAGCTGCTCTTGTTCAGTGCTGTGGGCACAAGGCCACCACACACAGTGCAGCCCCTGAGTGAAGACAGGAACAGCGGGGAGGGAGGAGGGCTGGGCAGGGGAGTCTGCAGATGTGAAGCTGGAGCTGCCGAGGCTGTGGGGCCTCCGAATGCTGCCTCTAGGCGCAGGTGTGGAGCTGGGGGAGGAAGAAGAGGGGACTGGAGACCCTCAAAGGCAGAAGGAGGAGCCCCTTCTGCTCCCTCACTGGACCTAGGGGTCTGAGAGCTCCACACATGGACAGGGAATGCCTCTGGGAAAGACAAAATTGGAAGATGAACAGAGACAAAAGTTACCCATGAAACAGAAAGAGGAAGCCCAGGAAGGGGTGCCAGAGACGGTTCTGGAGGTAACTTGCCCAGAATCAAATCCTGTGCCTGCAACGTTTTAGTTCAGCGGGGGGTGGGCTGCGGACTCCCACCGAGACTCAGTCACCCCATGTGTGGAATGAAGAGGACACACAGGTCTATGGTGGTGAGCCAGCAAACTCTCGGGCGGGTGGTCGGGGTGTGGGGGGGGTACTCAGGGCAGTCACCTACTGCCATCCTGTCTTCTGACCACAGAGGAAATCAACGAAAGGAGATAAAGAGGGAAGACTTAAGGTTATTTAAATCTATAGATAATTGAATATTAATTAATTCATTAATCCAGGTAGCAAAA